>JBCFYV010000349.1:0-84071 GCA_039000515.1 Timema cristinae
GGACAACCGGTTCACCCACGCTGACTAAAGGTGAGGTCCACGAATCTTTGAGATCCAAACATAGAACAAGCCTGGCGGCTGGATTTGACCTTGTACTGAGTGTTTTTTGTTTGTTTTGTTTTTCTTTTTGCTGACGGCCAGAAAGACGATGGCCTAATAAGCCTTGTCTGCCTACAGTCTAGACCCACAGAAGGACGGCCAAAAAATATTATTAAAAAAACCTCGCGAATACACAAACTTTTTTATTTTTTTCTGGATAGCATTCCGTCTGCAAACATACTGCAAATGATTTCAACCCACGCTTCTAGAAGATATGTTAGCTATATTTAATGCTTGAGTCACCGTTGGTCTATCACAAATTACATTAATTTCTATGTTACGTTGTTAGTCTAATGTTCGAAATGAATGGGTTGGAAAAATGAATGATATATTATCGAGTTTCCCCGACTTGTTGGACTAATAATTTAGGATCTTCTCGTATTCAACTTGCCATCCATTACGTTTTGCTATAGTGGGTCAAGAAGAGATGAATTAGCCCCGAAACAAGTTCCTATAATAATTAAAACTCTTGTAATTAAATGTCAAAAAATGTCAATTTTTCGCGGTTTTGATTTTTTATTGAAAAAAGTTGTGAACCGATTTCAATCGATCAGGTCTAATTTTTTTCGTCTTTTTAAGCGCTATCACAGACTATTTTGTGTTTTTTGAAAGAAAAAAAGTTCACATTTTAAAAGTGAAAATACCAGTTTTCGGCACATTTATGAATTTTTTTAGCATAAAAGCTAGAAGCCGATTCAGTCCTAAGTATATACATTCAATTTCTATTATTTTTCTCCTAATTATCACGTTAAGAAAGGGGATGGTAAATTTATTTTAAGAAAATAACTATCTTACCTGGACTATATGGTCGAAGCCACAACGGTGTGAGGCATCCATTCCAGCGTTAAATAACCCAAATATAGTCAAATATGGTTTAGTGGACTCTTTTATAGTGAACATTCGGCCATAGTGAAACTAATTCATTGGTCCCAACCCTAATTCATTTCAAGGGCTATACGCATATCATATTCGTTCAATAAATAATTTTTGTAAGATGTTAGATTTGGCTGTAAATAATTTCCAATGGATCATTTTGGAACTCAAGTACAACAAACTATGACTCTAAGATTTTTTTTTAAATCCTGAACGGTAACTTTTAGATTTAAGAATTTTAAACAAATTATTATTATTATTATTATTATTATTATTATTATTATTAGCACCGCGTCTTACTACCCGTTCGGGTTATACGCACTTACGCTAATGTGTAATGGTAGGGTGATTGTGAGATGAAATGGAGGACCTACAGTTTAACGTGGGATCCGAACCACGGTGGAGGCCTGGCATTCCTCACATTCACAAGATATATTGTCAGAGGTTTAAACTAATGAAGCTTTACACTTTAAATAAGTTTTAAAATGCTTCAATCCTTTTAGTACGAAGACCACGGCTGCATACACCTTAGGCCATGTTAAGAAAGTAGGTTATCGGAGTTTGACTCCATGTTGATGTACTATTTGACTCTCATGGTGGTGCTAAACTAGTGTTTCGTAAATACCATTAGATAATAGTGTTGAAAACTTTCAGTAAGTTTAACTAAGTAGAGTTTATTTTGTTAGCCATAATACAATTTCAGTGAGTTTTTACTATATTTTGAAATCAAATACATTTATGCTATATTTAACAACACAAATGGACTTGTTCAATTTTTTTTTTAAATGCGCAATAGTTGTCTATTTACAGTAGCGATGTTTATTTTTTACATTTTAAATACATGTTTAAAATTAATTTCTCTATTCGCATTATATTCCAGTTCCTTTTTACTCAGGTTCAATAGGTTTCTTATAATTAATTTATTTTTAGTAACTTCCGAGATCATTTAACTTTGTTCATATATTTTAAATTTAACTATTTTATTTATATCTAGTACCAGTTTTAACATATTAATAGGGATTTTAGAACTATTTACCTATTTTATCTCGCTTTCACCTCCATTTGGGTTTTTAATAGTAAATTTATTAAACTATTTTTTTTCAGAAATAATTTGATAGCTTGTTTTGAATAACATTCAGTCCCATTAAAAAAGTTCGTTAGGAATTTAATATATATTCATCTATGTCCAATAGCTTTCAGCTTATTTAGATGTATAGAAAAGTTTCTTAACTGTATTTATATATGTATTTTGAATGTATTTTCAGTATTTTTTTTACACCTAATAGTGTTGCATGTTAGATAGGCTTTTAATTTTTACTCACCCACGTTCAGTAACTTAAACCACCATCTTTTTAAATTATTACCGTTGGGTTACTAAAATTCATTTACTATGTCCATAAGGTTTTATATCCATTTTATTACTGTTGATTAGATTTCTTGGATTTATTCACCTATTTATTTTAACATATTATTTATATTTCAACATAATTTTCTTTAGATTTAATCTACTATTTATTTTAATTTAGTAACTAGACTTCAGTCAAATTTGGTTGCTATTTGTGTTTTGGAGATCTATTTAAACCATTTTGATATAAATACAGTGTGTTTCTAAGATATATTTAGGCCTACTTTATTTTATAAACATGATGTTTTATATATATATTGGCTTTTTAGTGTATAGTGATCAAATGACTCGTAGTTGGCTAGTTCCCAGTAATATAATGACTTACAGGTACGTGATGGCGGTTGTATGTAGTAATTATCTGATGACTCACACTTATAATTATGTGGTGGTAATTATCTGATGACTTACACTTATAAATGTGGGGTGAATATATCTAATGTATAATGATATAATATTATTATATTATGTTTGGTATAGTGTGTTAAGTCAAAGTGTCTGTTAGTCATCATCTTTGGGATGTATCCTATTGAAAATAAGTATAAACAGCTTAAAGACTAAATCAACATTTAGAAAATTGAAACGAAACTATATGACATATACCAAAATGTACTGTATAAATACCAAGCAAATATAAAATGAGTTATATAAAGAGTTTAGAAAGTTCTTAAGATAAGCAAAATGGGACATTTGTTATATTCATCAGACAAAACAAATGTGTTCAAATCTAAATAACATACTTACCATACATGAGTATGAGTCATCAGATAAGTACACAATAGACAAGCACCACCACATGGGCTATTAAATGGTAATACAGTGTTTAATGGTGAGATGATTAATCGCTATATTTGTAGTTGTCTAGTGTGTAGTTATAGGATGACTCAAAATCAACACAGGAGGTGGCTGTCTAATATTTATGTTGCCAAGCTATAGCTAGACTAAAATTTTGAGGGAAGAACATTTATAAATATTAATTAATATTATAATATATAAATCAATTAATTCCTCTACAAACTATTTGGATTTTTTTTAAGAATAGTGGCCATTTTTTAAAGAGATTTTTTGTGCGTTTATATTGATTTTTTAAATACATCAATTAATTAGTTAGTAATTAAAATTTTCGTCAAGTTTATGGCTAGCTGAAAAAAAGGGGAGGGTGTTGAAGCCCCTATTAACCCACCTATCTTGAATTTTGTCTAGATCTGATGAATCGTGCTCACAGCTATGTTGGCGTTGATCTAGTGTGTAGTCAACTTATTACTCATACTCATTGCTAAATAGTGGTGATCTAGTGGTGTTCGGCGATTGATTTTTCTATGAAGTGTTGCTCTAGTGGAATGACTCCCAAATGGGGGAAACGAGGGAAGGGGCAGGAGGGAATTTTAAGGAGGGCATGAGAATGCCTCATTGTTGTAAGGAAGAAAAAAATAAGCCAAATATAAAGTGTAAAATTTATTGTCATGATTTTATAAGAATTTTTTTATTTGTATCTTGTTTCAAAACTACATTCATAAACTATGTTTTTGGCATATGCAATGTTATTTATCGCCTGTATATTGATTAAGTAGATAGCGTCATGCATGGAGTAATTTCGGTTAAAATATGTTCCTCGCTACTCCAAATCATCTGAAGAAACAATATCCATCATACTACCGTTTTAATACACGTATCTATGTTAAACAGATTTTCCAACTTTACTAGATGTCAAAACTTATCTGAGTTTTGCATTTTTGTCTTTCACAAATAGGATTACTCAACTCGTGATGAAAATGCAACGTTACCCCTCACATTAACAACAATGTACTTTACGTGTGCATTAAAGTTTTAAATGAAAACAAATTGGTATATTTTATTTTTAGTTTTGGTTTTAAATGACCTGTTATCTTTATTTAATGCCTGTAATAAAAATGAAAAAAACTTTACTCTATAAATAAGATTTTAATTTTGGGTCAAGTATTTTGATGGCGGTATTTGTGATTATATGAAAAAAATCAAAAGAGTCGCATGATGCATTTTATTCATTATTTTAAATAGTTTATGATTGTTTATCCTACAAGAATAAAACGTAGAATATAAACTTATGTGTTTAACAATAAACCATACAACTAGTAGGTCCCTGTTTATTTTAATTTTAACTGGAATATATGTATTCATATATGGATTTTCCAAAGTTTAATTATGTTTTACAGGATGATTAAAAGTATGTCTATAATAAATCAATAAAATTTAAAATTATTTTCATTTAAAAAATACTTTAACAAACGTTAATATTTCTCAACTATATTCCTTGAGATATTTGCTGTCAAATTATTATTATTATTATTATTATTATTATTATTATTATTATTATTATTATTATTATCATCATCTTAATGTAAGGCGTTAGGTTTGTCGGTTTGACATTCCTGGTGTTCTAGCCTACTGGCAGGGGCGGATATGTAACCGTATTCTGAGGTTGAGACACTATGTAGGTGTGGTTACTTCGTTCCTAAGGGATGAATGTGATGATTATGTAGTGCCAGTAGAATTATTAAATCTGGTTTTAGCCTAATTAACAAGACCATGGTGACCTTAAGCGCCAATGAAAATAACTATGTTACTGCTGGGAATTGAACCCGGGACATCTAGATTAGTAACCCAGAAAGGTGACCACTATACCAAAAGGCCGGCTAGTAGTTTATTATTATTTGTATTATTATTTTTATTATTATTATTATTATTATTATACTGTTGCACTGATAGTTTCACTTGTGTAAAGTACCCTTTAAGTCATTTCCCTGGAAAAAGTAAGATGCGTATAATCTTTTTTTTTAAACAAAATTTAAAACATTTATGGATTTAACGATATTAATGTGACCACTAAAATTACTTAACTTTTTACTGTAATATTTTAAATGGTAAACATTAAATTTGAAAATCGCATGTAAAGAAAACATTGTTTTGGTGGTAGCTGGTTCTCTTTTTCAATTATTAACAAAGATTTTATAGTGTACTAAAACACTTAAAATGTAATACAACCTTTACTACAGCCAAAAATATCCTTATTCATAAAGTTTTAGCGAGTTTATACTTAAGCCACAAAAAAAAAGTTTTGTAACTTATTGAAAAACTTATTTGTGACTAGTAGATCAATTTATGCTGGATCAAATATACAGTAGAGTTATCTAGGCAGCTGGTACACAATAAATAAATAACCTTAAAATATGCTACATACAATCATACACATTTTATATATGCTATACAGGATGATCTGGCGGTCTAGGGGTAAGGTGTTAGACTTCTGTGCTGTGGATCCGGGACTCAATACTCGGTATCGGCACAGATTTATCTGATTGCCAAACCCCCTCTTCACCTCTGACAAGACGTGTATTAATAACAACTTGTGAATGTGAGGAATACCAAACCTCCACCGTGGTTCGGATTCCACGTTAAACTGTAGGTCCTCCATTTCATCTCACAATCACCCTGCCATTACACATTAGCGTAAGTGCGTATAACCTGAACGGGTAGTAAGACGCGGTTCTGATATAATAATAATAATAATAATAATAATAATAATAATAATGTTATATAAAACACACATACACAATAAATACATACATAAGAAAAATTCAAACATAAAATAAAAAACTTGGAAAGATTAGTATACAGAAATTGCAGACTTAATCACAATTGATGAAATCCGAGCACACAAATCCCTCTTATTAAGAAACCCACTCGCCACCGGTGCATAGTTCATCACTTTCTAATTTGTCAATAGTCTAGTTCCAACTTCATTTGACATTCTCGGAATATGAAATGGTTTAGTAAAGATCGTTAAGTTAGGTTTGAAATGAGTACAAATTACAAAGTGTAAACAATGTATAGGCTTCGAATTATACAAATATTTTATATTAAAAGTTTGAATTGAATATTATTTTTTACTTTTTATTTAAATAGAAACTTCATGGGGAAACATGGTGGGTTTGAACTACCTATAATTTTCGATTTAGCCCCATCCTACTGTAAAAAGCATTTTCTCCCATTGCAACCAGATAGTATTGTACTACCAGTAAAACTATGTTTTAGCATATAGCTTTCAAACAGTAATAAATGTAGCTCTTGGCTACAACAATAACGTATTACAGTGATGTTTAGGTAGGAAAAAATTACAACAAAAGATACATTAGTAAAAATATTTATAAAACATACATCTTTTGGTACAACAATATAGTGTTATTGTGTATTTCAGCTCTTATATTAGTTACAACAAAATGTTAGCAATTAAAAAAAGTCGGTATTTTAATGAGCACAACAATAAAGTAATGTTTATTTCATAAAGTTGCGACAACATTTTAAGTATAAACCATAAATGTAAAAACGCTATTTTTATATGGTACATAAGCCACAAAAATAAAATGTAATAACCAGTGACGCTTTTGGGATAAGCGTGCTGTGCGGTCTCTCAGGGCACCGAGTCGGGAGAGATTTTCAAACCACTTTATATAAATGATTGGTCCAAAATATATGGCCTTAAATTGAACCCTGATAAAACTCAAGCCATTTTTATAGGAACACGCAGCTACTCCTGAATGTGAACCGTTGAAGTAATGAAAGGTGAAGGCTACACTTATTAATGTTGCTTCACCAAATATTATCAACATCTCAGCCTCAAAACCTCTCTTCATGGTTCCTATTTCTGAAGTATAAACACACCCATGCTACTAGATCAAAATACACTCTACAGATGTTTATTCCCATACATGTATCTCAAACATATGATCGTTCTTTTACTGTCCTGGCATCACAGCCTTGGAACAAAATAGATAACTCGACTCGTCACCTAACATCCAAAATTCCCTTCAAGTGTGCGGTTAAGCAATTTATCTGGTCTAATAAGCTAAACTGAGTTCTTGAAACTACTTTAGCTTTAAATGAGTGTATGAATGAGCGTGCGAATGGTTATCTACTTATTCGAATATTCCTTTATTAATATTTGTTTGTTTTACAATAAATGTAATAGTGTATGTTGTATTCAACGCTGGTAAATGAAAGAGAAAGCTAACACCTTAACTTCTCCAGATAAATAAAGGTCATGATCATTATTATTATTATTATTATTATTATTATTATTATTATTATTATTATTATTATTATTAATACACTCAGGGTACAATGTATGTTAACTTTCATGTGTTGCGAAAATTTAATTTCTTCGAAATAATTTTTATAATAAATTTTTCAAAAGAATATTATATTTTTATACTGTTCTAAGTATTCTACATAGAAAATAATATATAATTTATTACAAATAGCTAAAAAAGTAAAAACTGAATAGATAAGAAAGTTTAAAAAATATCATTATTTTTTATTTCTAGTTTCAAGAGAAGGTTTTGTAATCGTGAAAAAGTATATCTCGAAATTATAATTAATCTTTACGTTTTATGGGAACCCGAACCCAGACAAGTTGGTTTCACAATTCTGTCTGCTTGTCTGTCTCTGGCCAAGGATCCAAACCCATCAAACTGATTTTGTTCAAATTGAATATTCAAATTTTATTGGGTTATCTCAGGCCTTTTTTTTCTACCCTAGCTCTATAATTAAGGGTAGTTTAATGAATAGTGATTTTTTTTATTCAAAAATTTTGAAAAATGCTGTAATGGTTTGGTTTAAATTACATATCTAAGATTTATTTGACAAGACAAATAACAGTGTATTATTGGTTTGGGGCAAAAATTTGTTGAAGGATACTTACTTTTACTGATGTGAAATTTTTTTTAATTAGAAATATTTGGAGAATGGCTCTGTTTTGTTTAAAATGTATACCTGGGGATTGTGTAGTATTAAAAATAACACATCATACTCTTTTGGGTTAAAAATTTGTTTATAGGTAGTTTTAACTGACATTTAAAAAACTTGGAATATTTTAGAAATTGCTTTAATGATTTGGTTCCAAATGGGTATCTTGTGCATGATGGACAGTATAAAAAACTGTATATTTGTTTTTTGGTGTAAGATTCGTTTAATGATAGATAATTAATTATTTTTTTAAAAATTTGAATATTTTAAAAGATGGCGCTAGCGATTCAATTTAAAATGGATATCTGTTCAGTTTCTTACATTACAAATATTCTAAGATACCAATATTTAACTAAATATTCAAGGTCAATTTCAAATATATTAATATTTCTATAATTTGTCTTAAGTAAACCACCATTAAATTAATACATTTTTGAAAAATAAAAATATGTTATTATTTATAATATAAAATAGTTCCCGACACCAATTTAAAAAAAAAAGTCCTTAGAGCTGTTTAATTTTTACAAAAATTGGTCATCAGTATATAAGGCCTTATTTTTTTTTTAGAAAAACAAATATATATATATATATTTATTTTTCTAAAATATATATATATATTTGTTTTTCTAATATATATATATATATATATATATATATATATATATATATATATATATATATATATACATACATACATATTTGTTTTTATAAAAATATATAAGGCCTTCTATACTGATGACCAAAATTAAATAGCTCTAAGGATTTTTTTCAAAATTAGTGTCGGGAACTATTTTATATTATGAATAATAATGTATTTTTATTTTCCGAAAATTTACTAATTTAAAGGAAAATTATAGAAATATTATGATATTTTAAATTGATTTTGAATATTGAGTTAAAAATGGGTATCTGGGAATAGTCTTCCATGATAGATAGGAATATGTTATCTATTTTCACAAATTACAAATTTCATGGTACTTTATAAATAACTTATTTTTTTCAAGTTTGAATGTTGTTAAAAATATTGTATTAATTTAGTCTAAAATGTATATAAAAGATTGTGTATTGTGATTTAACAAGATTATGTGTTTGTTTCTATGAGGAAAGTTGACTTAAGGGTAATTTAATGTACACGTATTTCTGAAAAATTTCTTCAAATTTATGATACACAATATTAGAAAGGTGGTGCAATTGTGTCATACAATTTATTTATTATTTGATAGAAACAAGTGTATCAAATTAACTATTTATGGATGTGTATATTAAAAGTAATGGTTTAAACTCTCAAAAATTTCACAATTTTTTGCTAAAGAATAGTCCTTTAGTAAATTTAATAGATACAAAATTGCGTACAATATTGTGCTTAGTCAATAAATAGGATTGAGCTACGAAATGTTGATGAAAGTTTACTGAAAAAAACATATGTGTAAACGTAGATTTTATATTATATTGTGAGCGACCATATGTTTTTAAAATTTCTTATATTTTTAATACATCAAGTATTGGAATTTGTTTTAATTTACGGATACTAAAATGGGAGTAAATATTGCCTTATTACTACTTTAAATAATTTAATAGTAATTTCAAAAGTGGATCCTTATGATATCAAGTAAATTATGAATTTCATGAAAATAACTTATTTCTTTGTTAATAATTTGGGATATATATTTATAGAATGAAAATATATCCGAAGAAACAGGTGTAGAGGATGAAAATAGTGAATTTGAAAAGTGTGGTGAAAATGTTATTTGTTAGCCACTTCATATGGTAAATCTAGTCCAAAAGTATATATATGCAATCGCAATACCTTTAGTTATAATATCCCACAGTATAGTAGTTAGCAATGGCTATAAGTTTTTCTATGGGGGGTCCGCTAGAAAATTTTACTATACCTTTAGCCAATTAAAGATTTTATATTTGTATACGGACTCCCCAGGGGGCCTCATTAAATTATAGGAGAAACCCGGTGCCCTCAAACCCCCCATTATCCGCCCTTGGTAGCTGGAACTATAAGTATACTGTCGAAACAACAATTAAACTATTGCGATGTGTAAGCAACAAGGTGTAGCTATAATAAAACGTGCTATAACTGTATTTGATAACAATTTTTTGAAGCTTCTGTATTAACATTCTTACAACCACAAACATTTACGTCTGGTAACAAACAAGACAAAACTTTATCAAAGATCAGCGAAGGGGTTTATATTAA
Organism: Timema cristinae; assembly: GCA_039000515.1. Lineage (NCBI taxonomy): Eukaryota > Metazoa > Arthropoda > Insecta > Phasmatodea > Timematidae > Timema > Timema cristinae. Next base: position 10,365 of record JBCFYV010000349.1, read on the forward strand.
GAATAGCTTAAAGGGGCGTTTTTAGGTTTTATTCACTAATTTTTTGTTTACCAATTTACTGTACTATTAAGTCAAATATAAAATCATAGTTTTAAGTGAAAATCTGTTTGGGAATCGGCATCTGAACTAATTATACTACTACTTTCTACGCCTAATTATACTTTACAAATAATACACTTTAATTATTAAATTAAATAATAAATAGAAACTGTCATGTCAATTTACAATACGTTGCACACACGCATTTAAATATAAGTTTGTATGTGTAGTTCCACAATAATCTCATCGCCGTAGGATGGTAGTTTCTAAAATAAAACAATCAGATAAGATTAGGTAAACTAAAACACATTAAAATAACTCAACTTACCTTGTTAACATAATGTGTGTATCAAAATAGCGACTGTATAACTTGGTCACGTTTTTTCTATTTCTAATTCTTATTTATATTAATATAATTTTAAATGCTATTTTCAAATGACATGACATAAGTTTGATAAAAAAAATATTTTTCACAACAGTGACAAAAATAGTTTTAGACACGCTTTTGTTGTCTCGTGCACTTGTCAGTAAACAAAGCAATCCGGATAGAAAACAATTTATCTGTAAGTATAATTAGTTTCTAGATTATTAAAACCATTTCAATCAACATATCTAAAAATATTTCTTAACATTTTAAGGCGGGCACAATGTAATATTTAGCTCATTTTAAATTTTTGAAAGATGTTTGTATCTCTAAAACACGTGAATATACATATATAAAAAATCGTTAGATTACACTGCCGGTTGCGTTTCCGTCAGGACACAGGATTAAACAATGAGCCTGCTGCCTAGCGGTCAAACAGTAAACCAAACCAACAGCGTGTTGATTTTTCCTCTCTTTTTAGACATAAATATTGCAGAAAAATACTTGGTCGTATATATAAACAAAATAATATTTTGTGTACATTAAATTTAATCAATGAAAGTGAATTGTAAGGTGCTAAAAATATATTGGCCTATTGATAAATATACTTCTTGGTATTTAATTGCACTCATGGTAGTATATAGTCAATGTGACAGTGAGATACAGCTGAAAGCATCTAACGATTGAAACAACGAACTCAACCGAAATGAGCCGAACACGGCCGATGTGATTGTCCTATTGATCCACAGCCCGAGACAAGTGTGTAGAGGGATGCATACATGCGTATAGACTGAAATAGTGTTATTATTTTAAGGTTAGTTTTCAGAAAAAGTATTTCACTTTTTACTTTCTCGCTATCTTACAGTTAGAGAAAGTATTGTGATCGTCAAAAAAATCAAACTCGAGATTTTTATTAATCTCGACGTTTCATGACTCACCGAATCCAAAAGAGTAGTTTTTGAATTTCCGTCTATCTGTCTAACTGTATCTCCGACTAGAGCCTTAAATATTTTACCGATTGGGTTGATCTTTAGTATCTAGGGCTTTCATAGTGTTGCACTAAGGGGTTTTTTGAGTTGGATATCTAACCCTAAAATTAAGGGTAGCTTACTGAAAGGTGGAAAGAGAATAAGTCAATTTTCTAAAAATTGGCTATAAGGATTTTGATTAACTTTCATTTCAAAACATTTATAAATATTCCAAACAAAATGGCTACTCTCAATATTTCGTCAAAATGACTTTAAGGGCCACGGTATGATGCGTAAATTCTCTTTTTGTTTATCATATCTCCGAAACTATTTGAGATATGAAATTACTTACATTTGCTAATATGTATATCTATTTATAATACATATATTTTAATCAAAACATATTTTTATATGCAAATATATATAATATATATATATATATATTTAACTTTTCTAACACTATAAAGATAAAGTATTGTGACCGTAAAAAAAATCTAACCCGAAATGTTGATGGATGTGGACGTTTCATGACCCCCGAACCCTAAATAGTGGTCTTTGCAATGCCGTCTGTCTGTGTGTCTTTTTAACCCCAAAATTAAGAGTAATTTAATAAAAAGCAATGCATATAACCCGAATGGGTAACAGGACGGGGTGCTAATAATAATAATATAATAATAATAATAATAATAAATAATAATAATAATAATAATAATAATAATAATAATAATAATAATAATAATAAAAAGCTAAGAGAGACAAACTCAACTTTCTCAAAATCGGCTCTAAAGATTTTGATTAAAATTCGTATCTAGGCGTTGATTAAGATTATAATTAAACTGGATATTTTCATTTTCCCATGAAAATGTCTTTTTCCATATCTCTGCAGCTAATTGCGATACCAAATAACTTTTCATTGGAAAATTGTATTAGCCTACTATTAAAAATAAAAACTTTTATATGAAATAAATTTTTATAAAACCAACAGTTTCTGAAATATTGGCAAATATATTAAAACAATTTTGTGAACTTTAGTTGTAGAGAGAAACGACTTAAGTTTTAACGCAATAATTCTCTAATGTCATAGAGTAAGAAATAAGTAAGTCTCTCAAAAAGTGTATATTATATTGTTTTCAAACTCTTTAAGGGAAATGTTTGTTCAGAAATGGTTTTTCTCTATCATTTTAGATTAAATAGTCAATATTTACCTATTTTATTGGTCAAAATTTATAATTAATGAGGAATTTAATAGAATGCAATAATCATAAGATGTGCAGCCCCTGATAAAATGTAAAAAAAATTAAACAGGAAGTCGACATTTTAATACGAAGTGTTGACCCTTGGGTAGCCAATATCAATACTTTTACTTTCTCGCTACCTTACAGGTAGAGCAGGTATTGTGATCGTAAAAACAAAATGAACTCAAGATTTTTATGGATGTCAATGACCCCACGAACCATAAACAGTGGTTTCGCAATTCCGTCTGTCTGTCAGTCTGTACCTCGCCAATGGCCTAAACTTTTTACCAAATTGGCTAAAACTTGGTATCAAGGGTTTTTATAGGGTCACCGCGATGAATTTTTGGAATTGGATATCGAACCCTAAAATTAAGGGTAGTTTCCTTGAGGGCGGAAAGAGAAAATATCGATTTTATCAAAATTGACTTAAACGATTTTGATTAAATCTCATTTCCAAGCTTTGATCAATATTACAAACCAAATGGCTACTCTCAACTTTTCGTCAAAATGAATTTAAGGGCTCCGGTCTAGAGCGTAAATTCTAATTTTTAATTTTAATTAAATTAAGTCTTTGAGATATGAAATTACTTAGTATTGCATACATGTAGATCTATTTATAATAAACATCTTTTACCTAAAAAATATTTTTATAAGCCCAATAGTTTTCAAGCTATACGCAAATATATATATTTTTTAACTTTTCCAATACTAAGTTAAAGTATGACTACCGTCAAAAAAAGGTATACACCGAGATGTTGATGGATATCATCAACGTTTCATGATCCTCCGAACCCTAAAAAATTGGTTTTTGCAACGCTGTCTGTCTCTGTGTCTGTCTAACCCTAAAATTAAGAGCAGTTTACTAAAGGATGAAAAGAGAAAAATTTAATTTTCTCAAAATCGGCTATACCGATTTTGATTAATATTCCTATCTAGGCATTGAGAAAGATTATAAACTTTTTTTTTCATTTTCCCCTGAAAATAACTTTTATGGTTCCTTACAAAAACAAAAATTTCTATGTTTCCGCAACTATTTGAGATACTAAATAACTTATCATTGTACAATTTTAGTACTATTAAAAATATCTTTTATTCGAAATATAATTTTATAAATCCAATAGTTTTGGAGATATTAGCAAATATTTTAATACGATTTTGTTAACTCTAGTTGTGAAAAGGTACTACTTAATTTTAAACGTAATAATTCTCTAATGCCGCAGAGTAAGCAAATAAGTAAGTCTTTAAAGAAGTTGATATGGTTTTTCCTTTAACCTCTCAGGGGAAATGTTTGTACAGCGCAGGGGTGAATCCAGGATATTCCTGAAGGGGGTGGGGGGAAGGGACGCGGGTTCTCCCATCGGGGCCGGGTCGAGGGGGGGGGGGGGTACATACAAATACTTCAAAATTTGAGAGTAAATCTTTTTAAGTAACTTTTCAGTTTAACGCTAAACTTGAGAGTAATCCTTTAATGAAGGGAATAACTCGAAATTTGAGATTAGTATTGAAATTTATTATAATCAAATAAAGATTATTAAGAGGGGATAAGTTTAAACACTATAACAATTATTATATACATAGTTTTTTTTAGCTATTCAATTAATTAGACAAAAAAGATGGAATTATTCAGATGTTGAACAATCGAACTTTGACTCCACTTTATAGTCTAGCTAGTTATTTCTCATTCTAAATCGAAGTTTTACCAACTAGTAGTGACCTTAACATTGATTTAATTGGTTTGATTAATTAATAAAATGCTGAAAAGATTAATTGGGAGTCCAAATTTTAATACAAAGTGTTGATCCTTTGGGATATAATTTCGATAGTTTTTATTTGTCTAAATATACAAATGAAGATGTTAATTTTTTTAAATATAGTTATAAACTTTAAAACTGTGAACTAAAAAAAGTCTTACGTATGTATAGCGCAATTTATTCTTGGCTTCACCAGTGTATATTATGTAATGAATTTTGAATAAATATCTCAATTTTTAAACAATAGAGCGAGAAAGTCCGTGCGATGTTCTGTTCCATTTATTTTGTTTGAAATCTGAATTTTTTTAAGAGAAAACCTTCTATCAAGATAAACATATGAACATAATAGAAGAAGACCAATGTATGTATATAAATTTTTACTAATAAATCTTTCAGGAAAAGAAACCCCACTTTCAGATGAGCTTGAATACCGAAATTTGACAGTAAGGTAGTTAGTTCTACTAATATAATCACAACCGTCTAAAAACGGGAAATTTCAAAGTAGGTTCCGTGAACTAGGGGTGAGGGGCCATAATTAGAAAAAATACATTTAGTTGAGATAGAAAATTAAAATTTGGTGGGAATCATATAATATTGAAAGTCTTAAATTTTTAGATGGGACTCCAGGAAATATGGTAAAGGAGAAGGGGGGTTCAACAGAAAAATAACTAAGCCTCGTAGAAAATCTAAATTTTGCAAGCAAACAAATAAATCTTAAGATTTAAAATTTGACCTCTAAGGAGGTGAAAGAGGATTAAAAGTTTTCAAAATTCACCTGTGTATATTTTGAATCAGAGGACATAAAACCCTAAAATTTAAAATAAAGGATTATTTCTAAAATTGGGTGAGATATTTTGAGGGCTTTTCAAAATTCCTCCTCCAAGAGTGTGGTAAGATGCAGGACTCACTGACTCACTAATCACCATATATCCCCGAACCTTGAGCCTGGAAACTCAAAATTTTGCTTGGCAGGAAGGTAACCATAAAAATCTATGCTTGAATTGTTTCAAAATGGGGATCCGGGAAATGGGGTCCTATATTTAAAAGAAAATATTATGAGGTATAAAATTAAAATTTGTCAGACAGGTAGAAAAACAACTCCAGATAATTTTAAAAACTTTCAAAATTTGAAATTTCTAATAGTGAATTGTAGAAAAGGGGCGAGAGCATCAAAATTTAAAAAACTGATAGTAAACAATAAATTACCATAGTAGAAAAGCGAAATTTAGTAGGCAGGTAAGAATACTACTCCAAATTAATATTAAGACTTGAAAATACTAAATTTTCAATTGGTACTCGAGGAAATAATTGGGGGATATAACAAATACTTTTTCCTCTTAAAATTCGAAATTTCTAAGTAAGAGTTTCTTTAATAGGTGAGGTAGGCTAAACTTTCCAAAATTAATAGAAACAGCTACTTATATGTAAGGTATAGAACTGAAATTTAGCCATGTATAAATATCACTGCAAATAAACATAAAAGACTGAAGTTTTTAAATGTAGAAAATAGAGAAGGAAAGGGGGCTGTTAAGTAAAATGAGGGAAAAAATGGGTAAGGCAGAGAATTGAAATTTTCCAAGAAGATAGAGGGATCACTTCAATTAAAAATATGTGTTAAATATTAACTATTTAGAAAGGAGCCTGAAAATGGGGGGAAAGGAGTAGTAGTTTAAGAATTTTCTAAAATTATCAGAAAATCTTCTTTACAGCATGGAAGAAGATTTAAATTTGCCAAGTTGATGAAAGGACCACCCCAAAATACCATAAAAGCTGGAAGTTTTGGAATTTAAAAATTGTGGGTGGGAAATGGCTAGTATAAAAAACTTCTCGATTTATAGAACATTTTTAATTTTAATGGGAAGACCAGAAAAATATAAAGCTAAACTAATACAAATACTAAAGATTATCTTAAAGGGGATCCATTAACATTGCGTTAATAAAGCTAAAATTTAAATGATAAATTAACGCCTAGCTAGCAGTGGCGTAACAGTTAAAATAAAAAAATTCTGGCGACATAGCTCAGTGAATCATGATGTTCTTTGGAAAACCATGAAGCTTATTATTCAATATGTTCATGAAACAGAGGATATTATTTATGTACTATCTTTGGTGATCCGTGATGTTCTTTCATAGAAAATATTTATGTAACAATGTATACTAGTTCGTTTATCCTATGTTATGATTGTGCTTAAGTAAACATTGTGTTATTAATGGGTTGCATTTATTCATGCATTCAGTTTGTGAAAAAGAACTGAAATAATTAATTTATTTAAATTTATTGATTACCATGATAGTTTTGTGATTACCATAGTTAATTCAGAATTTCACAAGAAGGAACTATTAAAAATAAGGCCGTCGGATGTTTAACGTTCCAATTTGATATAGTTTTGATACCGCTTAGCCGTGTGAAGAACGGGTTCAACTACTAGCATATATATTACATAGGTCTGTATTAATATAAAGTATTTTGAGATACTTTTTACTTTCTTACTATCTTACATGTAAAGAAAGTATTGTGATCGTCAAATAGATCGAACTCAATATTTTGATGAATCTCGACATTTCATGACCCCCGAATCCGAAAAAGTGGTTTTTGAAATTCAGTCTGTCTGTCTGTACCTCCAACTAGAGCCTAAACTATTTTACCGATCAGGCTAAAACTTGGTATCTAGGGTTTTCATAGTGTTGCTCCGAGGGGTTTATGGAATTGGATATCTAACCCTATAATTAAGGGTAGTTTACTGAGGGGCAAAAAGAGAAAAAGTCGATTTTCTTAAAATCGGCTGACACAATTTTGATTAAATTTCATTTGTAAACATTCATAAATATTCTAAGCAAAATGGATACTATTAATATTTTGGAAAAATTACTTTAAGGGCTCCAGTCTGATGCGTAGATTATATTTTTTTTATCAAATCACCGAAACTATTTGAGATATGAAATTACTTAACATAACAAATATGTATATCTATTTATAATACAAATATTTTATTCGAAGAATATTTTTATAAAACCAATAACCTTCAAGCTATACGCAAATATTTATATTTTTTAACTTTTTGAACACAAAAGGTAAAGTATTGCGACCGTAAAAAAGAAGTTAGCCAGAAATGTTGATGGATGTCGACGTGTCATGACACCCCATACCCTAAAAGTTGTCTTTGCAATGCCGTCTGTCTGTGTGTCTGTTTAAACATAAAATTAAGAGTAGTTTATTAAAGGGCGAACAGAGAAAAAATAGATTTTCTCAAAATCGGCACTCTTTGACTAAAATTCGTATCCAGTCGTTGATTAAGAATATAAAATTATAAATAAACTGGCTATTTTCATTTTCTCATGAAAATGACTTTTAGAATACTTTACAGAAGTGGAAATTTCCGTATATCCACAACTATTTGAGATAATAAATAATTTATCATTGCAAATTTGTAGTACTATTCAAAATAAAATAACTTTTATGTATATGAAATATATTTTTATAAACCAACAGTTTCTTAGATAATGGCAAACATATTAATACAATTTTGGGAGCTTTAGTTGTAAAGAGATACTACCTAATTTTTAACGCAATAATTCTCCAATGCCATGGAGTATTTAAATATAAGTAAGTCTCTCAATAGGTTTATGTTATTTTTCATTAAACCTCTTAGGATGAATGTTTGTACAACAATGATCTATCTTCATTTTAGACTCAATAGTAAATATTTACATTTTTTATTGGTAAAAATTAATAAATGAGAAATTTAATAGCAATGCGATGACATAAAGATGTGCATCACCTAATAAAATATAGAAAATTTTAACCTGAAGTCGAAATTTTAATACGAGGTGTTGACACTTGTGGACCCAATATTGATCGTTTTCTTATCGGTTCAAACATACAAATAAGGACATTAGTTCTTTAAAAATGAAATTATAAAATTTAAAGCCGGGATTCAAAAATTGTTTTTACATAAGTATAGTTTAATTAATGCTTGGGTTTACTAGTGAGTATTATTTCGTTTCACATATATTACGAGCTTTGAGTAAATATCTCCATTTTTAAACAATAGAGCGAGAAAGTCCGTGCGGAGTTGCGTGCCATATTTTGTTTAAAAATGTATCAAATTTATTTAGCAATTAATGACATATCAGTTAGGTTTGAAGGTCAAATCATATTGTACATTTTTTAATGTAGTATTTATTTTCATAGTTATCAGTGTAAGTTTATTCAAAACTAATATTAAAGGAACTAGTACCAATTTTTATAGCGCATATAAGTGAAGTTCGTCTCAATACCAATACCAATAATAATCGTTCCACACCCTCTCAGAGCCTATTTCGCTATGCTACGACTGAAATCTAAATATTACTTGTTCTTCTAAACACTGTGAGGGCCTCGTTAATAGTTCAGCAATGCTGAAATTATTATATTGAAATTATTAAATGTATTATACCTCCAGTGAAGACATTAAGGTAGGTTTGATGTGACAAAATCTGTAGTATTAAGCGTTGTCTCTACCCTCATAAGAACCTAAAGGTAATTCTTCTAATAGCAAAGCTACCATATTAAGCTTGTTTGTCCTCCAAAATCATTTCTCTGTGACATTACATTCCGGTCACTAAGTGCCAATATCTGTAGTTATTTTATAGAGTTAACAAGTTGCAGGACACGAAAAATATTTATTGTAATAAAGATTAGACTTTGGAGGTTGGATAAGAGAGGGGGACAAACAGATTAAAAATATTATGTAGTGATTAAAACCTCTTATTTTATCTTATATGCGTCTCTCTACAACCACCATTAATTTAAGTTTGTCTGAAAGGAAATTTTAATTTTTGTGAAATAATATACTTTTCTTTTACTTTTAATGAGTATTGATTGTGTAGCATTTGAAAACATGTCATACTCTACGATCATCCAAGCCTGTCCCATTCACTTGGAATTTCTATGATTATTTTGAATTTACCTGCATGGGTGGAGGATGGATGATACGTATTTACCCATTTCTCACTGTACTAGCCCATTTTAAACAACGTTTTACGCAAAATTCCCCCATTCTGTGCTTTAAGTGAAGGATATAGGAAAATATATCCATACTTTACTAAACAAATGATGATATTTACGATTACGACTACAGCAGAAAATTCTATGTTATTCGGGGATTCTTTTTGAGATTTTGAAGCGCTAAGAAATGTTTAAATCACTATGTGTAGAGAATTAAACTAAACGTTTCTACTAAATTATTATTATTATTATTATTATTATTATTAGCACCGCGTCATACTACCCGTTCGGGTTATACGTACTTATGCTAATGTGTAATGGTAGGGTGATTGTGAGATGAAATGAAGGACCTACAGTTTAACGTGAAATCCCAACCACGGTGGCGGCCTGGCATTCCCCACATTCACAGTTTCTACTAAAGAAAAAATGTATTTATCTTTATCAAAAATAATTGTTGGAAAAACTGCAAAAATATCTTGAAAAGCGTTCCGTCCCACCTCACCTTAATCAACGCCCTTGACCGAAATCTAGTTTGAGGTAGGGTTGTAGAGAAGGGGAGTTGAAACCAGTATTTTAAAGTGTTTATAGCCCATAGTAAGTAAAATATTAATGAGTAGACATATTTAGTTTAATTTTCTACACTATCAACAGTTCTCGAATATCTGTCATGGGTAGATTCGCATTTAATAAGAAATCTTTTAATTATAGTATAAAGTTTTTAAATTTCAGAATACCCATGACAGATATTCAACAACTATTTAGATTAATGTATTTGTAAAATCAAACAAACCACCTCTATAGAAGTAATATTTTATTATTGTGTTAAAGAATGTTTGTTTAAACATTCCAAAAATGCTGTAACATTTCATTCCCGCGGTTAGAGTTTAGACTAACGCCGTGGTATAGATCAGTTAGGCAACTTAATAAGCACGCCTATGTTTCTAATTGCCTAGATGGGCTATGTGGTGAAATGGCGGGGGAAAAAACAACTATTAGTAATGGTCACACATTCGAGCGGAACATTTTTGATTGGGCACTGGCTTGGCTTAGGGGAGGTATTGTGAGTTCTGGGTAGATAAATCACTCGCTCTCTTTAACGACACTTTATTTACAAAGTGAAATCTTTTTTAAAGGAATATTCAAATTGTATCCTAATTTTAAATTTACTTTACAAATGTGAAAATGAGAAACTTACTAAATATAATATGTACTGTACATAATGGGGAGGATAAAATTAGCCGATCTATGCTGATGAAAGTGGTGGACAACGTGTTGAGGTTTGTCTGACGTCCGGTGGAGCTCACCTGAGTGATGTTATCTTCAAAAATTGTATTAAATAGTTTGATTTTATTTAGCTAGTGAATATTTACTTCTCAATTAAAGTGTTAATTTTCAAGTTACTAATAGGCTAATTGTTTCGGCCTCACCCTGTATAATCTCCTGTACCTATGGCAGTAATATACATACTTTTTTTTTACTAAACCTAAGACAGCTAGTCTATCTGGCGTAAATAGAAGCCACTAGCATATTTATTATTATCTGATGTGTATATAAATCCTAACATCATCCTAACTAGATTTTTTAGCACCGCGTCTTACTACCCATTCGGTTTATACGCCTATGTACTAACTATCCTACTGTGTTAGGGATTAGGAAGGTTGAATTTATAGGAAGTTTAACCCCATTTGCGTGGAGGGAGAGTGGGAAACTATTTAGAAAACACTCCTTCAATACACCCAACCGGGATCGAACCCCATTCTCTCCGTTTTTAGCAGTTAAGTTTATTGCGATAGTAACGCCTTAGGCCATGTAGACACCGAAGCGGGTTTCTAACTAGTTAGTCCATCTGGTGTGTCTAAAAGTCCTTCATAGAAATCCTAGCACCGTCCTAAAATAGTTAATCTATCTGGGGCTTCATGAAAGTCCCTACCTAATCCCAATAAATATAATATAAGGCGAATGTAAGTGCACGATAGAAGTACTTGCTTCGTCCTAACATAGGTCGTCTATCTTGTGTTAAAAGAAGAGATTTAGAGCAATCTTTGATCATTCCCAACCTGGGTGGTCTTTCTAGTGTATATAGGAATAATGTAGCTTCGATCTTTTGGCCTTTACAGAGGGTAGTACAAAACTGAATACTTGTAACTTCAGTCATGGAGAAAATATGTTTAAACACTAAGAGGACAAACAAGCTTAATATGGTAGCTTTGCTATTAGAAGAATTACCTTTAGGTTCTTATGAGGGTAGAGACAACGCTTAATACTACAGATTTTGTCACATCAAACCTACCTTAATGTCTTCACTGGAGGTATAATACATTTAATAATTTCAATATAATAATTTCAGCATTGCTGAACTATCAACGAGGCCCTCACAGTGTTTAGAAGAACAAGTAATATTTAGATTTCAGTCGTAGCATAGCGAAATAGGCTCTGAGAGGGTGTGGAACGATTATTATTGTTATTTCACTATTGAAAAATAAAAATATTCGATTAATTATATTAATTAGAGCTTTGATGAAACTATTTACTAATCTGTTTTGTAGGTGCTTAGCACGAGTGACCTAGTAGCCGGTTGCACTTAATAGTGAACTCCTTTAAGTGAAGACTAATATGGTACTCCACCAGACTTAAAACAATTACTCTCTCACCGAGGTGGTTGCGAATCCTTTTAAATTAAGTCTAATTTAATGACGAACCATCTTGCCATTGGTCTATAACCCCAACCTGAATTATCTACTATGTAAAATGACGTATTTTAATAAGATGGTTTTCAAGTCGGTATCTTTTCATTATTTATTTATTTATTCTTTAAGGTTTACTTTCCAAAACCGACTGATTAAATCAGCACACGACTTATAAACTAACTTAAATCTAGAATTGACACAACACCCAACCCCCAGCCGTTAATTTATCACTATGAAAGAGTAAACCCACATTTCACCCATGATAAATTTATCGACCATGTCAGGAATCTTGCCCAAGACCCTCTTCTCAGTAGACAGACACGCTACCGACTGAAATAAGGTGTCGGACCAGTACTGTTAGGCCCCAGCTAAATACTACGTATTCTTAAGGTGTTTAGTCCACAATCCGTAAGAGATTGACTTCAGAGTAATAGAGTGCTCTGTAGACACAATTGGTTCCGATCCATAAGTCCATACTCCGTAGACGTGTATTCAACTTTAAATTTTGAAGTACTTTTGTCACGGACAGCTACAGAACCAATCACGAATATACAAATAAATGACTATTGACATGCGAATCAAAATTAAAGACAGTTAAGGAAACCATCAATTTTTTTGTCGTATTTTTATTTATCTAACTTAAATACAAATTCAAAAAACTTGAAAATACAAATGATGTCGTTATTTTAATTAAGAACATTAAAAAATTTCAATTGTGTTAAAAGAGCTTACTGATTTTTTTTTTACTTCCACTTTCCATTAGTTGACTCGACATCACGTGATTAGAGATACTGATTGTGTGTGTGTGCCAGAAAATTAAAATTTATACGGACCTTAAGCTCATTAAAAACTCTCAGGATAAAGGTTTTACGGAATATGTAGAGGAGGCTTTCTTGTGGCTTACTATGACCGGTTTGACACATTAACTCAGTCGGTAGCATCTACTGGATTATGTGTCCCGGGTTAAATTCCTGGCATAGCTGAAAAATTTGTAATTGTTGAAATGTGGGTTTTCTTTTTCGCAGCTATGAATCAATGGCTGGGGACTGGATGGTGTTTCTGTTCTAGATTTAAGCTAGTTCGTAAGCCGTATGCTTATTTATTCAGTCTGTTCAGAAAGTGAACATTAAATATCTCAAATAAATTAAATGAAAATGACTCTTACTGGTGAAGTCATAGTCATAGTTGAATATTTTTACCAAAGCGTATAACCTAAGCTGATAGTAAGACGCGGTTCAAAGCCGATTTCATTATGAAGAGTCTAAACAAAAGGTTTTAATAATACACTCCTCCCAGCCGCGAACCCTACCACCTCCCACCACTTCTCCCTTACTACCCCCCGGTTCTTAGCATGGTTTAAGGTGTAACTCTTCTACTTCTAAGATGATCACACGGTGTAAGGCATCCTTGTCCAGGTATCAGTTTAGCTAACGTATTGTCATAGCCTCACAGTCCTGTTTTCAAAGACTAGCACTGGATGTCAGTCACACTAACATACTATAATAATATCAATGAGATATTAAACCCGGTTCTCTGAACAAATAATTAGTTGTTATTGAGTCTTACTATTTCTTTCAGATTATATGTTAAATAATCTATACTTAATATTCTATGTCGAAACAGTTTATATTATTCCTTCTTATGCCTGTGTATTAGCCTTCATATCAAAAACGATAACATTGCTCCTTCCCATAGAGTCAGTGAGTTATTTTCTCCCACATAAGAAAAGCGTTGATCAGTGGCGTATCGGGAAATATTATTTTGGGGAGGGAAAGGCGGGGGGTAAACCAGATGTTTCTAAAATAGTTACATTATTAATTGGATAAAACTTTTATAAATCACTAACATTTTATTATAATATTACTACGTATTAGGTGTTGCTCGTTTAGCCGTTTATTAAAACGTTTCCCAGGAGTCACTGCGAGGAAGCGAGTAACGTCACCTCCCACCTATAACTAATTTTAACTAAACTGTATAATTTTGATAAAGCCGTGCTGTTTCACCTGATGAAATCAGGCTATGATATCCACAAGCACTAGAGCTTTTTACATAATAAAAATATTTATTACAAAGGTTAATACACAAAGTTCCTTTTCAATATACTTAAGTACTAAACATAAAGGGTAGATTTATTTTTATGTCTCCATTGGTGAACAAATTGGTCTTATTTTGCAGTGACCGTATGCAAGAGTATCGCATCGATTATCTAAAATATAGCGTTTGTCATCTCCTGGTTAAAGTGCAAGTTTATTCAAAGAGATACTGTACAATTGATGTTTCTCACTTCTTATCATGGACATATTGGCATAGTGTAAAATCCCCTGCTTTAAACATTTGTTATAATGAGAATGTTTAATTTTCTTTTTGAGAGTTGTTTTTGAACACCTTTACCTACTTTTTTCTCCTCAAGACTCCTTTTGAATGGAGTAAAGTTTCGGTCGAAGTCCCACAAACTCTCGAATACACTCTCCATTCATCTAATCCTTCATTTTACCCAGAGCTTTTTTTTATTGCATACACTGTACAAAAAATGTGTTTCTTGATAATCTGAAGTGTCTAATCGGTCTATATTATCAAACATATCCACATACACATTATCTGTTTTCAGTTCGTAGCAGAGGGAGTCTGTGTCTGTGAATAATAGCTTTGCATTTTGACCATATTTCCTTTTAACATAATTATAATGAAAGTTATACATGATAACCTTGCTTATATCTAAAATTGTAAAGCCTGCATAGATAGGCTTATTTAAAAGTAGGCTTATTTTTCTCATGTGAACCCCAACTAACTCTTCCGTGAAGATTGTATAAGCAATAAATGCAGGTGAAGCAATAAGCTTCTTTAGTCTTTTTTCATTATTTAGTAATTGAACATTTACACGATGTCTTTGATTCTCCATCGACTTCCCGAATACTGCATTGTTCATGAGTTTGAAAAAGTCCTTTTCAAATCCATTCACTGCATTTTTTCGTCGAGATGTATTAAAATCAATATATGGCTTCAACCAAGCGCTCTGAATGAAAGTTAGGACTCGGTGTATCTTTTGAAGCTTCATACCCAAGGAAATATACAGTTTTAAATTACGGTAGTGTACCACATAATTTTGTTTACTGTTTAGGTTGGGCACTAGCTTTTCTGTTTTCCCGCTGGTGGGATAGTTCAGCTTGTATTGTATATACTTAGAGAATTGTGATAACATCTCAGGAGTAACTATGACTTTTTCAGGAGCAAGTGGATGTCACTGTGCTCGTCATTAATTTCTTCCGGTACTCTAGATCTACTTCTAATATATAGCCCACAGTGTTATCATCAGCAACTGAGATTATATTGAGCTCTGCTATTTCAGTCTTGTTCAACCACCTAAAATTACTCTGAGGAAGGCAATCAGACATAACAGTCCCATATAGATTATTACAATCCCAGTATGTGATATACTTCACCTCCTTTTCAGGGTTAAAATCCATCATATCGGGATTGTTTGCTTCAGAATGCCTATTAGAAATCATAGACACCCCACCACGTATCCCCTTTTCAATGAATAAATGCATTTCAATGTCAGTTAATAGCTCCAACTCAACCTTGGTCATATTTAAAAAGGCCGCCCATGCTAGTCCAGGACTTGTGAAAAAATGTAGACAGTCTAAATTATAATACTCAAAACATAAAGAACGAAAGTATTCGAAGACGCCTGCTAAAAGTATAACATCATTTAAAACGTATACATTTTGATAATCTTCCATAGTATTCATTTCAAAGTTATCCCACACAGTTTTAGCATGAGCGTAGTCACTTTCTGAAATATGTTCTTGTTGTATCTGATTATAGAATGCAGATTTTGGTGGTAATTGAATATCTTTCAGTTTATTGCTGCAATCCATGTAGTCATAAGGAAACACACCTTTTCGTAGCAGTAGATCTACTTTATCAAAAAGGATATTTTCATGGAGTATTTTAAATTGAGTTTTCCCAACACACAACAGATTTTCAATCAATTTTTCAAGAGATGTGCTTAAAAACTGGAACGAGTCAATAAATTGTAAATAGTCAAGACTGAATGAGATATACTTCTCCATATTGTTTGGAATACATGATATTCTTCTCTCTGTAAACTTCCCAATTTTCTGCATGATAATATGGGCGTCATAATTTTTTTTTTTTAATTGTGTAAAATGACGTGTATTCTCTTGGTATATTGAAACTGAATATTGCACTTACTATGAGATGCACCCCGATAAGCTCCACTGAGATGACAGTGGTCGTGGATCCGGTCTTGACCCAACTCCCCCTCACAGATACTACATACGCTAGCAGAAATAAATTCATTTTCTTGTTCAGGAGTGATGCGCATAGGGACAACATTTTTCTTCATCTCTATGATCATGGTTTCTTCTTCAACAAGTTTATGAAGAAAGGTATCCACAACATTTTCCCCACTATAGACAATAGGGGTATCACACATTTACCTTCGAATCGACTATTACATATGCAAATCCTGATGGTGTATGTTTCATCATTTTTGTAGTTGATGAGTGATTGGGGTTAGGCGCACACCCTGATATTTTAATATTAAAACACTCAAAATCTGCATAGATCACATACGGATTTTTCGCATATGTTTACATGTCGACAATTTCAATATTTTATCCTCTTCCTTGGGCATCTGTATCTTCTGAGCATCAAAATCAGCACACCGCTCACTATGCTTATCCCTGAGATTTTCCTTGGAAAATCTATGCAAACAATATTTGCAATAGTATGATTCACCATTGTACCTGATCAGCGAGCTTAGCAATCTGTTCAAGTTCTTAATAAGACAATAATGTCCCCCATCCCCATTTGAAAGAAACAACAAATCCACGTGATTATCACGACTGACCTTAGTTATTCTTAAAGGGAATATTTCCCCTTGGTGGCCGTACACATTAATAGATACATTATTTTGTTTTTCAAACTTAGTTATTTGTGGTATTTGCAGAGGATATTCAATACCATCCATATTTAGTTTACCTTCCAGTGATATATACTCACTCACTCGATTAGCGTTCTTGTCAGCTGGATATAGAAATGCTAGCACAGACCAAGAAAATATTTACTGTCAGTATTTCTTATATTAATTAAGACAAGTATATTTCTCAACTCTTCTGGTAATGGTATATAGCTGGAAGCAGCCAAAGGAGCATATTTAGCTAGTTTAAGCTCTAAGTATTTTACACGATCCTCAGACCAACCACTTCCTTTGTGGTGGAAAGAAGATGCTGCTTCAATCATATAAAGGCATGCATCCTCAATCTGTGATTTCAATTCATCAGGACTTCGAGTGACCATACACTTACCACGAAAGTAAGGGGTGATTGTTTTTATCTCCCTCCCCTCCAACACGAGAGTATTTACACAGGCAGTTGTATACCATTTTAGATTACCCATTACACTAAGTTGTTGAGTAAAGACTAAAAATAGCGAGTCTTTCCAGGGAGAGATCTTGATGATTTTGACTGTACCATTCAAAGCTTCTGAAAAATTAGAAGTGTCGTAATCTTAATCAATATGGATTCTAAAAAATTTCCCTCTCTCTTGATTTTTGAAACAAAAAAACTTTCCCCCATAAAGTTGCAGAAACACTTCTTTAGCTTGTGTCGAAAAAAATTATCCCCCCATGGGGGTTGCGGGGTTTACAATCCCCCAATACGAAATTTTAAAAAAAAGGGGTTTACAGGGGATTTCGAAATTGCTTGATTTCTCTTTTTTTTTCCCTTTAAGAAAAACCCCCCCCAAAATTTTTAGGGTAAAAATTTTAAAATTTCCCAAAAAAACCCCTTTTGGGAGTACCTTAAAAAAACCCATGGGTATTTTTTTAAATTTTAGCCAGATCAAAAAATGATTTCTGCGCTGGGTCTAGATTTTTGACACAAAAGAGAGGGCATCACAAAAAACCCCTTTTTTGGTTTCGGGGGGGGGGGGGGGGGGGGGGGGGTAGTTAAATAAAAATTTGGATTTTTTTTACGACGTAGTACTTTTTCCCCTTCCCCCAAAGTTTCAAAAAGAAAATTAAAATTTTTTAAATTTTTTTTAACGAAAAGGGATACACAAATCAAAACCCTTAAAACGTTTCAGGGGTGCAATTTACATTTCTAGACATTCAAAAAAACTATTTTCAACAAAAAAGGCTCAATACACTAGGAGTAAAAAAAAAATCACAATTTAAAAACAAAAAATAGTAGATATTACTTTTTCCCATTTAAAGAAAGTTTTTGATTTAAACAGTCAAAATGTCCCATTTTTTAAATTTATTTTTTTTTAAAATTTTTAAAACTTATCAACTAAAGTTTTTATGGTTTTTTTTAAGAGTTTTTTATTTAAAAATTCCCGTATATTTTAGCTTTTAAAAACCCCCTTTTAAATTTCCCAAAGTTTTTATTGAAATAACCTCCAATTTTAAGCCAAAAACTATTTAAAATAAAAAAAGGCTGTTAACATAAAGCAAAATCACAATTATTCAACATTTTAAAAAAAAATAATAAATCCTTATATTATCTCAACGTTTCAAAATGAAACACCTAAAAAATTTTTACTTTTTAAAAAAGAGTTTTAGATTCATATAAATATGTCCCCAAAAAAAAACACAGTTAATTTATTACATTTAATTTGGGGTAAAAAATTTACTTAAAAAATCCAAGTACCCCAACTCTCCAAAGTTTTTACTCAACGAGATGAATTATTTTTAAAAACATTCCCCTTTTCTGCTGCTTTCAGTTTCCCCAAACATTAATATTCTCCTTTTTCAGTCCCACAGCGGGAAAACCCTTTATTTGGCCTAAAAAGGCATTTTGGGGCCCCCAAATTTTGGCTAAACGCCTTTAGGGGCCCAAAGCCTTTTAGGCCAAATTCCTTTTAGGCCCCAAAAACTTTAGGCCAAACGCCCCTTTTTTTCCAAATGCCTTTAGGGCCCAAAAGACTTTTTTTAAAGTTAAATTTTTTGAAACCCTTTAAAATTTAAAAAATGTTTTTCTGTTCCCCCGGAAACATTCGTTTTTGGGTTTTTAAATGTTTCTAATAGATTTTGGGGGGGTGTGTATTTTTTTCCCAAAAGGGAAATTTTAAATTTTTTTAGTCAATCATAATTTGGGGAAGTCGAAAGAATTGAAAAATTTGGGTTTTAAACCCCTCATCAAAACCCCCTTCGCGCCTCCAGTTTAAAAAAACCCCTATCAAAACTCCCAAAAAATTTACAATTTCAGCCAAAGGCGATAACTTTGATTTTATGAACCAAAAATTTAAAAACACTCCCTAAAAAGAAGAAAAAATCTTTTTATAAATTATAAAATATATATATATATTTTAAAATTTTAAAAATAAGGCAGCCTTTGCATCAATTTTGCTCGTTTTACTCTTTTGACATTGTTGAAAAAACACCCAAAAGAAATATTTTAAATTTTAACAAACTAAACATAAATTTAATTTTGAAAGAATCACTCTAGTAATAAGCACCTCGGGTTTTCCCTTTAAATTGTTCTTTAGAAATTGTTTCTATTGGTTTTTGAAAATTTTCCCTTCTCCCCCCCAAAATTTTAAAATTTCTCTAACTCACTTTTAAAAACACATGGTTTTAAGAAAAAATTTCTTTATTTTATATTGTACTTCTACCCCCCACCAAAATTTTCATTTTCAAAACATAGATAAAAGGTTTTTTTTTAAAACTCCCCTCGCCCCCCCCTTGATTTCAGGGAGTTACATTTTAAATTTTTCCCAGACTTATTAGTTATTTTAGAGTGGGGGCTTTTAACGGGCATCCCAAAAATTTATTTTTAACGACCTGCACTGAGATGTAGTATTTTCTATTAATATTGTGGGTTTTAAACCCCCCATTCCCCAACCCACTTTGAAAAATTTTAGAGTTAAGGGTTATTTTGGCTATCTGGGATTTGATTTTTTAATTTTTTCTGTCAAAAATTTTTATTTTTTTTTATCTAAAAAATTTTTTTTTTCCCCTTATTTTTACTCCATCACCATATTTCTCAATGAAATTTTTAAAATTAATAATAATTTTTATTTTTAATTTTATTTTATTTTTAAAAAGTTATTTGTTTTTGTTTCCCGTACCAAATTTAAATAAATTTAAAATTATTTTCAATACAGAGAAGTAATTAAATATATTAGTTTTTGGAAATTTTTTAATTTCCCCCAACCCCCCTTTCCTCCCCCCATTCCAAACTCACTGAAAAAATTTAAAAATTCTAAATTTTTTTTGGTCATCTTGATGGGCCCTATACAAAGGGCTACTGAGTTAGGTGGCCTTTTCACTTTACCCCCCACTTTTCAGCTTCCCAAACGGCGGGCGCTGCTGTAAGGGCTGCTCGCACCTAGCCAAGCTTGCTTCTTTTTCAGATCATGGGGACTTTGCATTTGCCGAAATTTTTTTGTTTTAAAAAAATTTACCCCAACGCCCCTTACTACCCTTTTTCGATTTAAAACCCTAAGTCTAATTACGCTAATGGATTGGGGAATTTGGGGAAGGGTTTGAAGAGATAATTTAAAACCCGCATTTGAGGGAGGGGGGTGGAAAAACCGTTTGGGAAAAACTCCCCCGGGTTCCCCCCGATGAGTTTTAAAACCTCGACCCTCCCCGTCCCAGCAGTTGACTCAAAAACGACAGCGCGTTAGCTTTTCCGGGCCCCGGGGCGGGGTTGCGCTCGTTACTAACTTCTTTTTTATTTAAATATGTTCCAAAGTCAATTTTAAATAGTAAATTTTTTTATTTTATTTTTAAGCTTTTTATTATTTTTTCTGAAGGGTTACAAAAAGTGTCAAACCAATACAAAAAAAATGGGGAAAACCCGTTTAAGGGGTTTCCGAAACCCAATAAAATAATCTAAGAGAATGGTGTTTTACACTAAACTTCCCAAAATTTTTTCTAAATTCAAAAGGGAGATGATTTCCTTCTAAAACGAGATGGAAAATGGATTCATATTCGTATTTTTATTTGCCCCAGAACTTTTTTTTCAACCTATGATAAGGAACCTTCAACCCTAACTGCTTTATTTTCCTTAAAAAACAAATTAAAAATCCCCCTTTAAATTTGTGATGTCTCCAAAAATGTTACCCAAAAGGGGAAAAATATATCCCCCTGAATCTGGGCCCTTTATATTAGATTTACGAAACAAAAAAGAATTGTTTTATGGCGGGTAAACAGGGTCCCCCCCAAATTTTTTTTTACTTTATGGAAAAGTCCTCTTCATAAAAAATAAATGATTTTTTTAAATATTTTTACTTAACGCAAGATTTCCCCTATGCTTTTTTATAACCTTATTAAAAAAAATTGGTCTTGCTTCAAAAAATGGGGAAAACATTTGTCTGCAAGAGAAATTCCCCATGCAAGGTGGATATTTTTTATTTTATCCTTTGCCATCAAAAAAATCAAAACTTTAGAAACTTTATTTTAAATTTAAAAAAACACGTTGCTGTTTGAAAAAACACAAAAAAATGTTTTTTTTAAGAACATAGTTTATTGTATAAAAATAAACAAATGAATATTATTCGCAATTTAAAATGAAAGAATTAAGGTTTTTTTGGTGCCCGTAAATTTTCATTAAAAATTTTTTTTGGGGTGTGTTAACTTTTCAATAAAAAATTTAATAACCCTTTTTGTAAGTAGGCCTATTCAAAAAACCAATTTGTAATATAGTGAAAAATCTTGAAATTTTATTAAGTTCAACTGGTGAAATCAATATATATTTAAAGGGTAATTTTTAGTTTCAGCAACATTTATTTATAAATTTGGAAAATTAATATATGCCCCCCTAAAATTTGGAGATAAAAAGTGTGTCCTCCCCATCCCCACCCCCCGCCCCCCCCCCCCCCTCTGGGAAAATAAATTTGATCTCTAAGATTAAGTTCAAACCCCAGGGTTTTTAAAAAGGGTTTTTTTCCCTAAAATTTTCCCCCTCTCATTATGCAAAGGGAGGTAAAATTCAATCAAAAAATGTCACCTTCCCTTTCCCGGGTTTTTTTTAAAGGGAAAAATTGATGAAATTGTACAACTAAAGGGGGTAATAAGTCACAATGAAAAAAAATATTTAATTGTAAATGACTATCAAAGGAAATGGGCAAGCTTTTTAGTGTGGGGCGGGGTATTTTTGAAAAAAAACTTTTTTTAAAAGGATTTTTTTGGGAAATTAAACCCCAAACCCAGTGGAAAATATTTAAAAAGGGAAAACCCCACTAAAAGCTATTTTTTTGTGCCCCTTAAAATTTAAAAATTAAAAAATAGATTGTTATAGAATCATTCGAGGTTTTGATGCAAACCATCTCTCATCTTCAAACTCAATTAAAACTAGGGGAATTTTTAAAAAACCTGGAGGAAGGCACTTTTCCCGAGGGGGGGGGGGGGCCAAAAAAATGTGAAATACCCCCCTATCAACCCTTCCCTTTTTCCTTTTAACCCCTCAATGGGACACTCGATATAAAACTAGCGACGGGAAAACACCGTAAAAATGGGGTTTATTTTTTCCCGAGTCTAAAAAAACTGGGTTTTAAAATCTAAAACCCAATAAACACCCCAGCCCCTGACATTTAATTTTCATCATTGTGAAAGGGGAAAAAACCAGTAAACCCAAATAAATACTTTTTGGGAACTTTGGGGGGAATCGCCCCGGGGAATTTTTCCCCAGTATACAAACACCTACCAAACTGAGATAAAGTGCCCGGACTGTGTTTGAAACAACATAAAGTAGGGTTTATTTTGTTTTAGCAAAAAAATTTAATTTTACGTGAAAAAAAAAATTAAAACCTCTTTTTAACAAAAAAAAAAAGGGTTACTTTGGGTTTTAACGCTGAAACCCTCCCGGGTCCATAAGTCATTGCATTAAAAAATAAATTTGGGTTTTTGGGACGCTGGGCGGGGGGGTAGTGAGTTTTCTTTTAAATTCATTCAAAAATTTTAAATTTAAAAAAAAGACTGTGAGTTTAAAAATTGTATTTATTAAAATAATCAAAATTACTAGTGTAAAAAAATTTTTTTATGAGAGTTGGGGCCATTCATTTTTTCTGAAAAAGGCTCCTTGGGTCAAAATTTGGGGAAACCCCCGGGTCTAAGTAATATAGGTTAAAAGTTTTTAAATAAAACCTCGGAAACTTTGTCATTCGCGAAATTTTAGTTTTAAATTTTTAAAACCCCGAAATTGGGGGGGGTGCAGTGATTAAAAAGTCTTATAAGTGAGGTATGGGTTTTAAAACCCCCTATCTTGTGTTAAAAATTTAAAAACAAAAACAAATTTAATTCCAAAATTTGGGCTATATTTATAATTTTTTTGGGAAAATGTAGGAAGTTTCTAGGATGTTTTTTTTTTCAAATGGAAAAAAAAGTGGCCCCTTTTAATTTTGGTTTGTGTGTGTTTTGAATATAAAGTTTTTAAACCAAGTTTTAAAAAAGGGGCCCATGTATCCGACTCATTTCTTGTCTAATGTTTTAGTTATATGTAAAAAAATTTATGTTTGTAAAAAAAATTTATTAGGGGGTCGGGGGGCGGGGGGTTCCCCGCGTTACCCCCCCCCATTGGGTGTCCCAACTGGTTCAAATTTTAAACTTTTTGGTGAGAGGCCTTTTTATCACAAAAAAATTTAAATTCAAAAAATATGATATTTATTTCAAGGGTTTTTTATAACTTAAAATCCCCCTTTTTCTCGAAAAGAAAAAAAATAAAAAACTCTATTTATTATTTTTTAAATTTTTTTAAAGGGTACTAAACTTTTAGTTAACACCATTTAAAAAGGGTTTTAGTTTATTATATATGTAAAATTAATTTTTAATAAAAATATTTTTTGAACCAGTGTGTTAAAGGAATCTTTTAAATTTTAAAATTATTAATTTCAATTTTAGTAATTAAAATTATTATTTTAAAAATTTTAATTTCAATTTTAAAAATTTTAATTATAATTATACAAAAAGGTACATTTTTTAAAATTTGAATATGAGGGTTTTTTCCACTGTCAAAAAAATTTTTTTTTTCAAGAAAATAGATAAGCTTTTATTAGGGGTTGTTTTTTCTTTTGTATTTTCCCACTCCAGTCAATGTTTTCCGTTTTTAATACCCAAGCCATAAAAGGGTAGGTATGGGAGTGGGAATTATGAAAAGTACCCTCTTTTTGCGGGGGGAAAATAGCGGGAAAAACCAAAAAAAAAAATTTTACCCAGTCCCCACCCGTGTAATTGGGGTAGCCGCGGTATGTACATTTTTTTTCCTCTTTCATTTTTTTATAGAAAAAATTTTTCTTTAAAAAATGAAGATGAAATCAAAAAAAAAATTTTAGATATAAAAAAAAACTTTATACCAAAAATATACAAATCAATCATTTTTAATCTATTTAAAAGAAAAGGGATAAGCAAGACAACTGCCCCTTAAAACTCGTGAAACCAAAAAAAATTTTAAAATTAGTGGGTTTAAAAAAAACCAAAAAAAGTTGCCGGGGGAACCATTAATTTTGTTAGGGTTTTAACTTAAAGGTCTTTTGTATTTTTTTAGGAATGGAGGGGGGAAAAGGGACTGCTGCCTAATCCCACCCTACAAAGCCTCTTTAGTGTCGACGGAGAGGAGACAAAGAAAAAGTTTTTACCCTGTTTGCCACAAAACTCAATTTGGCCCATTCCCTTGCTGAAAAAAAATTTTTTTTTTTGTTTTAATTGTTTTTGCCTTTTGTGTCATAAATCCCCGAACTGAACATTTTTTTCTTTTAAAAAGGGCCAAATTTTAAAAAATTTTTAATGTGGGGGGCCCAACTTGAACTCAAGTTTAGCCCCCCAACATATTAAAAAACAAAAAACAAAACCAAAATTTATTTTAGTCAATCCTTTGCGTTTTGGTTTGTCCCTCATATTTCCCCAAAATGACTTTTGTGCTTTTAAAATTTAAGAAAATCTAGAAAAAAAATTAAATGGGGCGGCAAATTGAGTCCCCCTTTTCCATAACCTGTAAAAGTTTAAATTTAAAGCGGGCCCGCCACTTTTTTAAATATCAATGAATAAAATTATTTTTTTTCACCTTTCTTTTAAAGCTTTGTTTTCCCCCTATTTTGGCCCAAAAAGGAGTTTTTTTTTGCTCTAAAATTAGGCAGCTATAAAAACTTTTAATGTGTGGGAAAATAGGTTACCTTCCCAAAACCAAAAAAGTAAAAAATTGATTTAAAGGGGGCCCCCCCACTTTTTTTAAATTAAAATGAAACAAAATTCTGTTTTCACCACCGTTTTTATTTGGGTTTTTGCTAAAAAGGGCCCGAACTTTGAACTTTAAATTTGTTTGGGGAACCCTAGGCCTTTTTATAACATTTATTAAAGGCGATCCAGCAAAACCAAAGAAACCCCCCATTTTTTGGGAAAAAAAAACTTAAAAAACATTTGGGTTTTAGCCATTTTTTTTGTGCTTTTTTTTGTGTCGATGTATCCAAAAAATAAACATTTGGGGTCTAAAAATTAGGGATGCTATATAAAAATTTCATGTGGGGGGCCAAGTTTGGGGCCTTTTTCCCATAACATAACCGTAAAAAATAAAAGTAAAGTTGGCTCGCCCCATTTTTAGAAAATCAATGTCAAAATTTTGTTTTCCCCCATTCGTTTTTTTTTCGTTTGGGGCTCATAGTGCCCGAACATGAACTATGTGCTGTGAAACTAGGGTTTTTTTGATAAAAATTTAAAGAAGGCCGATCCAAAAGAAACTCCCCAAACTAGCCCAACCCCCTTAACTTTTTCTAGATTTTCAATTTTAGAGCACAAATGTTTTTTTTTCGGGGACATATGAGCAAAACAAAGCAAAAAAATAATGGCCCCAAAACCCGAATTTTTGTTATGTTTTTTTTTTTTAATAAGTGGCGGGTAAATTTTAAAATGTAGTTTGGTTTGCCGTCATTAAATGTTATCTAAAAAGGGCCCAGGGTTTTTACAGCACCTTTAAAGTTCATTTTTGGGACCTATGAGCACAAACGAAATAAAAACGAGTGGTGAAAAAAAATTTTGTTTTCATTTATATCTTTAAAAAGTGGCGGGGCCCGGGTTTAACAAATTTTTCTTGATGTTTTTGTATAATTTGGAATCTCAATTTACCCCACACATTAAAAAGTTTTTATAGAAGCCTTTAAAAATAGAAACCCCAAAAAAAAATTTTCGGGAAAAATAGAGCAAAAAACGAAGCTTAAAAAATGTTTAAAACGAAAATTTTTTTATATTGATATTTAAAAAAAGTGACGGGCCCGATTGAACCCAATTTTACGGGGTTAGGGGAAAGGGAAGACCCCAAGATTAAACCCACACAAAAATTGTTTCCTATAAAATTTTTAATTTTTAATTTTAGCAAAATTGTTTATTTTTTGGGCCCCCCCCATATGGGAAAAATAAACAAAAAAAACAGTGGCCCCGAAACAGAATTTTTTTATACTTTGAAAAATTTTTTAAAAGTGGAGGCCCGCTTGAACACAAATTTTCTTTAAAAGTTATGATACAGGGGAAAGGGTCAAATTAGCCCTTTCCACATTTAATGTTTTTTAGCAAGGCCCAAATTTTTTAAAAAAAATTTTTCCCCTTTTCCGGGGGAAAAAAGAGGGAAAACGAAGCTTAAAAAAAATGGTTTAAAAAATGATTTTGTTTTTGTTTTTTTTTTTCAATATTTTTGGCTGCAAAACTTTACTCTAGTGGGATTTGTCTTCAATTAAAATTTCTAAAAGGGATTTGGTTTTACAAACCCCTAACGTTTTATGTTTTGGGGAATATGAGCACCAAAAAAGACACAAACGATTAGGGAAAAAATTTTTTTTTTTAGCAAGTGGGGGGCCAACTTGAGTCACGTTGTTTTCCCCCGGCTATTTTAAAAAGTGTCATTTTTTGGTTTTTGAGGAACACAACGATCCTAGCGGCGAGAAAATTTTTTACTAACCAAAGCCGTCAGATTTATCCCCCTCTGGCCTCTGTTTCAGCCATTAGCTTTTCGGAGTCCATTGCTTACATCGAAAGTTTTTTTTTTGCCCCGGGAAGTTTTCATCCTGTTAAAAAGCTTCCCCCATTTTGTATTTTTTTCGTTTAAAGAAGAAATTAAAAAAAAACCAACCCACAATTCCATAAAATTTTTTTATTTTTTTTTAAAAGGGGTTTTTTTGCCTTATATATATTTATATATATATATAAATAATATATATATATAAAAAAAAAATATTAGTTAAATAAATTCCCGAGAAAGCTTTGCTAATTTTAGGGGGAAAAATTTTTATAGTTTTTTTTCAAGGGACTTATTGTGTAACAAGCCCCTGTTTTTAAAAAAAAACCCCCGTAAAAAAAATTTGTTTTCAATGTTTAAAAAAATAACGGGACTAATTTTATATAATAATAGTTATAATTAAATTTTAAAAATAAAATTTGAGTTAGGATCTAGCAAAAAACCCTAATTTAATTTTTTTATATGACCATTGTAATATTTTTCTGGGGGAAAATTTTTTTAATCGTCCCCTTAAATTTAAAATTTTTAATACCCTTTGATAAAAAAAAAATTTTCATAAAACTCAGTAACTCTAAACAAAATCGGGCTCATTCAGACAAATTTTAAAATGGGGGGGGTTCAATTTTTGGTTTAAATTTTTATTTTACCTTTTTGGAATAAATTGTCCCAAAAAACCCCCTAATTTTTAAAGTACTATATAATTTTTTTCCACGCGTAAACAGTTTTGGGGGAATGGGGGTTTTCTTATTGTTTTTTTTTTAACTTTTTGACCGTGAGATATTTAACAAGGGAAAAAATATCGGAAATCTTAATAAAAAAGGGGATATATGTTTTGTGGAATATGATCTAGTTGTATGTAGGGTTTTCAATGTTTTTTAAATATTTTTAACTACCTTGGGATCAGTTTTGTATCTATATTTAATAAAAAAATTAAAAATTTCTTTTTCTTTTCCCAAATAAACCCAAGGTTTTTAAAAATTTTATTTTGGGCCCAAAAGCTTTAGGCCCAAAAGCATTTTAGGGCCCAAAGCCTTTTGGCCAACTGCCTTTAGGCCCAAAACCTTTTTGTCCAAAAAGCCTTTTAGGCCCAAAAAACTTTTGGTTTTTTTTTTAGGCCAAATGCCCTTTTGCCAAAAAGCCTTTAGGCCAAATGCCTTAAGGGCCCAAAAGCCTTTAGGCCAAAAACCTTTTTTGGCCCAAATGCCCCGGGCCCCCCCCACAGCAATTAAAAATGGATTTTAACTTTAAGGGGGTCTTTTGTGGCAAATAGGGGGGGGCTTTTTTTTCTTTTTTTTAAGACAGCGTCCCGATCCAAATTTTCTCACACAAAAAACAATATCTAACTTTTGCGTTTATACGTAATATTAAATAAAAAGAAAACCCCTTTGAACTATTTAAAAAAAATCCTTTATTTTTGTTTTTTTAAATTTAAATACTTTTAGAGTGGGAAAATTTTTTAATTTTTCCCTCAGGGAAAAAACCCAATTTTTTAAAAAAATTTTTTAAGTGTAAATTAATGATTTTAATTTTACAAAAGCATCAAAAAGCTTTTTAGACCTGCATTAGTGAAAGCCCGGGATGGATTACCTTCCTCTATTTAAAAATTCCTGTTTTTTATTTGCGTCACAAATTTGGTATTGTTTTATACGGTTCTATATAAGATATCGCAAAATTTTAAAAATTTTGTTAATTAAAATTTTTAAAATATTTTAAAAAGGGCCGAAAATTTCCCCCTTCCCTTTTTTTGAAAAAAAATTAAAAAAATATCAAACCACCCTTTTTAAAAAATTTTGGGATTTCTAAAAAGCGCAAAATTTTTTAAGTGCTCTTTAAGAGATAAATTTCAGCCAAAAAAACCAGTCCCATAAAAAAAAAAAAGTCCATTTTTGTTTCAAGTTTTATTTGTAATGTGCAGTCAAATAAACTTATTTGTATAACTTTGTGAAAGGGGTTTTGGGGAGGTTTGAGGGGCGGGGGAAAGCTACCCAACTTGGTGGGGGCAGCCCCCGGGCAGGGTTTAAATAAAGGAGCTCATATTTTGTTTTACTGCATTCTAAATATATTCGAGTTTAGAGTGATTCGTTTAAAATGCTCACTTATTGCCCCTTAAATCACTGGGGATTCAAACCCCAGTGATACCAACCCTTTTAAGGGGTAAAACCCCGAAAAGAAGCGCAACACGTCTAACCTAGTGGGTTTTGGATCTATCCCCCTTTCCCTTTTCTGTGCTTAAAGCCCCGTTGCATGTGTTTAAAAAAAATTTTTAAATTTTTTTTTAGCAGAAATAAGCTGGACTTGAAATTTTAATTTTTTTAATATCCATTATCATTGTAATAAAATTTTAGGGTGATTTAAAATGCCAAAAATGTAGGGCAAATTTTAAATTTTTAGGCTTGCATTTTTGTAGTAAGGCTAATTTTCAATTAGTATTTGATTAATTTTCAAAAATTACTAGTACTGCAAAATTATTTTTCCCTAATCATAGAAAACTTCTTTAAACTTTTTATAGATAAAAGGTGGTGGTGTAACCCATATTAGGGCCTGAGGGGGGGGATACAGTAGGGGCCCCGGCCCCCGTTTGGGGGAAAATTTTAAACCCGCCCCCTTTTTTAAAACCCCCTCCCCGTTTTTGATGTATTTTCCCCCCTTTTATAACATACGATATGGAGTGAAAGCAATCTTGATCAAAATGAATTTTAAAAAAAAATTACAATCGTATAAAATTTGGTTGAAATTAATTTTAATTTTTTTCAAAACTTTAAAAAAAAGGGGTTGGGGATAATAATATTTCAGTTTCCCCAAACCTTTAAATTTTTACCAACAAAACCAAACACTGTCGAGTGATTTGGGGATCAATTTAAAATGCAATAACAAAAAATTTTGGGCGTTTTTTTTCTTTTCGTTGCATTTTGGGAATTTAAAAAATTTCTAAATATTGTGGTTTTTTTCAAAAAAATTTTTTTTTTATATTTTAAAAAAATTTTTCCCTTTTGGCTAAATTGAAAAAAATTTTGAGAACGTTATTTTTTAGAATGGGGCCCCTTTTTAGTTCGGCCAAAAAAAGCTTATGGGGAAATATTAAAAATTTTAAAAAATCTTTAGGTGGACCATCCCAAAAAACTTCTAAAAAAATTTTTTAAATTTTTAATTTGTTTTAATGTGAGGACCAATTAAATTGCTTATAAGTAGGCGGTTATGTGGGAAACCCCAACAATTTGGGAAAAAAGTTAGGGAAATTTGGGTTTAACCCAAACCCCGGGGAAAAAAAAAAATTTTCCCTTTATTTTTGGGGAAGAAATATAAAAAAATTCAATTAAGTAACCCTCCCCTCCAAAATCACGTTTTTGTCTATATTTCATTAAAATTTTTATTAAATTTTTTAAAAATTTTAAAATTTTTTTTATCTTTCGTTTTAAATAAATAGATTTCCCGAAAAATTTAATCGCCCGCTAAAAAAAAACAAGCCCCACTTTTTATAGTTTAGGGAAAATTTTTATTCCCGAAAGATTTGATAAGGGAAGAAAACATTTTTTTGCAAAAAAAAAAAATGGGGTTTTAAAAGATATCCCAACCCAGCACAAAATTTTAAACCCTTTTTCACAAAATTTTTTTGCATCAAAAACAATTCAGTGTAGTTTTTTTGGGAAAGGCCCTCCCTTTTTCTTTTGTTCCTAGATAATAATAGTTAAATATACTAATATGTTTGGGGTTCACTAGCACTATTAGTGAGGGCTTTAGGAACTAAGACTTAAGTGGTAACCAGGCACACTGGCTCAGTTGAGAAATGTTTTATTATTCTTTCGGGTCACTTTTATTTATTCAGATTAGTGAATATTTTGATGTTTCACGGTGTAATTTTTTATTGAAATTCCACCATGAGTTTTTTTTTATGCTGTCACAGTTTATGCATATAAACGCTTCTGGGGCAAAAATTCTAAAATTTGGGGGTCTCGTTTTTTTCCAAGCAGCTTTGTTTAAAGTGCGTGAGGTTTGGGGGAAAATAGTTTTAAGTATCGTAATGGGGTTTGAATAATCCCCCCGCCCCCTCCACTAAGATTGAATAAACACTTAAATCCATGCCCCACTTCATTTTACTTTTTTTTATGTTCTTTGATTTGCTTTTTATTTTTCCCTGTTTGAACAAAACAAATTTAATTACAGGAACCCAAATTTTAAATAGTTACTGTCTCTCTTACGAAATCTTGAATGTGCTCAAAACCACTCTTAGCCCCGACATTATTATGTGGGTACTAAAATGATCTTAGGGTTTATGTTTTGATATTTCATTAAAATTTTTCATAGATGAAAATATCATTTAATTTACTTTTTCGTGATTTTTGTGTTAAGTTTGGATGTATATAAAGGCAGAATTATGTAATTATTTGTAAAGGTGATATTAAAAAAAAGATATTAATAAGTAAAAAAAAAAAAGGGAAGGTTGGAGTGGGGGTATGTGAAATGTATAAAGATAGCAAACAGGAAAGGGAAAAAGTCAAAATTTTTAAAAACCCATTTTTTAAAAAGGGAAACCCCAAGGGTTCAAATTTTTTCCCGTGGGGGAAAACCTTAACCTTTTTGGAAATGGGGGTTTAAGGGGTCTTCGCCCCCAAAGCCCCTGAGACACATTAAGAGTACAGCATGCCTTTTAATTTTTCAGAATTTGTTATGTTTTTTCCCCTTTTACGTCATGCTAAATCCTTGAAGATAGAGTATATTTTTTTAAATAGCTTATAAGCTTTTCAAGAGAAATTCAAAAAAAATATAAAAAATATTAGTTTCAAATCATTCAGTAATTCTTTAGTTATAAGGGAACTTTAAAAGTATAAAAAACTATCCTTCATAAGGATCGTGAATTCAAAACAAAAAACAAAGCTAAATATTATTTTCTTTAGATCTACTATTGAAATGCATTTCTAATTACTTTTGGATTTGGGGGTCAAGTTTTCCCAGGGAAAATTAATAAATTTCTACAATCAATAGGAGAATACCCCTTTGATAAGGTGTTATAAGAGAAAATCTTCGAAAAAAAATAATTTATATTTAAATTTTATTTATTTGATTCAAAAGCCTATAAGCCCTTCCCCGTACAACAACTAAAAAATCTGTACCACAATCGTTTTTAAACGGTTTCAGATATTTTGGGAAAAAATAAATAAAGAAAGAGACCGGGCAATTTTATTAAATTGTGAAAATTATGGGGGTTGTGTAACAAAGTCTGAAATATTTAAAATGTTAAAAGTTTTTCTATCGTGTTTTTTCCAAAGGGTGGTTTAAACACATAGTAATTTACAGCTAAAACCAAACAGAAAATTTTTTTATAAAAGATTAAGTTTAGCATACCCTTTATTAATGTACATTAAATTAAAACTTCATCTCAAACAAATTTTTTCTTTTAAAGATTCCCTGTGTCCGGGTAGTTTCCCCCACCCCGGGGTAAGTTTTAATTTGATGTTTACCTCTGAAGAAAAATAAAACGAGTGAAAGCAATTGTCCCTTTTTTTTTTCTGTTTGAAAAATGAAATTTAAAAGAGTTAAAGTAATTTACTTTAGTTTTTTTGTTGTTGAAATAGATTGAAAGGAAAGACAAATTTCCTATCAAACACAGTGGGATTCCTTACATTTTAAAGGATTCAACCCGTGAGTCAAGTTGATTGCTGATTAAATCTGATTGCATCTGGTTGTACACCCTTTAAAAATGATAAAAAAATGGTTGGCTTCTAGTGGTTCATACTCGTTGAACATTGTTGTTTCCCATCGGAAAAGATGGAATCAACCCGTTTTAAAAACCCGGAACATTTCTGGTTAAACTTCAAAGGGGGTTTTAATAGGGATTTGCAGCAGGGTGCTTTTATAAATAGAAGGTTAAATTATTTTTGGATGTCTTTTACATTGTATAAATTACTTTGGATTTATTTAAGGTTTTTTTTGGAAAGTATTTGTATAATAAAAATATCAAAAGCTGTATTTTGGACTTAATTCCCATTATTGGTGTGTTTTTGAATATTAAAAATCCAAAAGCTGAATTTTTGGGCTTAAATAGTGTCATCCCTTAAAATTATTTTATCAACTGTTTCAAACCTGTGTTTGGGTCGTTTTGTAATGTATCCATTTTCTTCTGTCCTTCCCCCTTCTTTCCCCCTTTAATTGTTCCATTCTCTTTAAAACCCTTTTAAAACTTTTTGTTTTCTGCTCCTCTCATCTTTTTTATTGACCTTCCCCTTTCGGGATTTTCCCTACATACCTCATTTCCCTCACTATCCCTTTGGGATTCTTTCTTTTCTACCCCCATTACATACACATACCATCTGAAGCTTGTTTCTCTTTTATCACATTTTATTACCTGTAATCCCACTCTTTCACAGATAATTTCATTCCTTTTCCATCGGAAATGGTGAGAATAGTTTCAAAAAAGTGCTGCAAGTCAAGAAGTTTTTTTACTTTGGTTTAGTTGACTGAAAAAAGGGGGTTCGATAGAGTGAAAGGGAAGGGAAATGAGGGAAAATATCAAAAACCCAATTTGGGAGGATAAGAAGGCTGATTTGTTTAAAAAACCGTTTTGTAACAGCAAGGGAAGGTTAGACTGAATGTTTGATAAAAGCAACGCGTATAAATGGGGAAGGGGGAGTGGGACAGGGATATTTGTTTAAAAACCCCTTGTATGGGGTTTGGTTGATCATGGAACCCCCAAGAGACGTGGCAATTTCAGGGGGGGGCACGTCATAAACGCAAACAAAATATGTAGAGGATCTAAAATTGCGGGCCAAAAATGAAAAAGGGGTTTCGGGGAAATGATGGGAATGGTGGTGGAGTTAAGGGGGAAGATATAGCATCGAGATCAAAATAAGCAGTCAAAAGTGATGTGTTTCTCAAAAAAGGGAAAAGCCACTGAAAATTTAAAAATTGGGAAAACAAAGGGTTTAAAAAAACATAGAGAGTTCAAGTACCGGGAATTTGTGCTGAAAAAAAATCCCTTACTGCATCAAGGATTTAGATGAGGTTTCATCTTGGCCCAAGGAAGCTTTCAAAAAAGAAGAAGAATTTATGTGACCAAGAAAAATTGAGTTTGTAAATGGGGAAGAAAAAAATGAGATGCTAAATTTTGAGTATCACACTATATGGGGGAAGAAATTGGACTTTTAGGAAGATGGAAAAGAAATATTTGGAAAAAGGCTTTGAAAGTGGTGCTGGAAATATTGAAAAAATCAGGTGGACAGACATGGTGACAAGTGAAAAACCCCCTAAGAAGATTGAGTGAGAAGGAACCATTTTGAATGTGATTATTTATTATAAAGCAAAGGGATCGGACACACCCTTAGTGAAAAATGCATGATGTTATTAAAGGGAAAGGGTTTTTAAGGGGGAAAAAAAAATTTTTGGGGAAAAAGAAGGAGGTTCCCAAATTTTTAAATGACTTAAAAGGAAAAGAAAAAAAATTTTAGGGGGTTTTAAGGAGGGGGTTTAAAGGAAAGGCGCTTGGGCCCCGGGTTCAAAGTTCACTGCCCAAAAGTAATGGATGTTGTGTTTACAGAAACATTTAAAAATAACCAAAATTTTTTTTAGTTTAGTAATAATAATAAAAATTTTAACAATTGTACTTTTTTTTTCTCCTTTGACGGGCTAACTTTGTTCCCAAAAAAATTTTATTTTCCGATAGCCCCCCTTTTCCTAGTTCTTTTTAAACCTAATGTTCATGTTTTGCTGCCATAGTACAAGGGTACAAGGGTACGCCCCTAAAAAGAAATGACCTCCCCATTTAAAAAGGAAATTTTCTATTTTTCCTTTAGTAGGTCTTTTTACACCCCCATAAACCCCACTACCCATGCTGTCCTATTTTTTTTTAAATTTTCCCCCTTTTACTCCCCTTTCCCTTTGCCCTCAATCCCCCGTTTTTGGAAATATTTTACCGGGGGGGAAACGTTTCAGATTACTCCATAAAAATTTTATAGTTTTTAATAGGCCTCACCCTCCATGTCTGAGTTTTAACCCCTCTTAATAAAAGGGATTTTTATTGGGGTTTTTTTCTTTAAAACTTAGAAAATTTTGGGGAAATAAAACCCTTTCAAGAGCATAATACAATGAAAAATTAACTTGGGGTAAAATTTACCCAAATATGGATATTGTTTTGTTTGAATTGTGCCCTTAGCAAAGGGTTTTTAGTTTTAATAAAATTATGATTTTGTTTTAATTTACATACTATTTAAATTTTTTAAACTTAAAAAAAAAATTTTGGCAAACTAATTTCAGACCTTTTAAATTTTAGTCTGAAATGTGAAAAATTCTATTTGTGTGTTTTTCAGGGGGGTCATCCCCGATTATGTGCAGTTTCGATTTTAAAATTTTATTCTATGTTTAAAAAAGTGGGCATAAAAGAAGGCTAAACTAAACATTAATTCAATAATTTTTCTTTCATATTACTAGTATATTATGTTTTATCAATTAGAGTGAAAAACTAAAACTTTTCTCCCCTTTGAACATTTAATTCTTTAAAGGAAATGGCAAAAACAAGATGAACATTCTTAGGGAAATGCTAAATGGAAATTTTTAAGAAATGAGAAACAATTTTAAAAGATGTCAAATAATTGATGAAAAACAGCATACTTCATTTTTTTCTGTTTTCTCTATGAATCAATGTATCGGTTTTCTATGTTTTTTTATATAAAGATCCCTGATCTCCAATTTAATAAATCGTTATGAATAAAGATGTGCAAAAAGGGGTTAAAAGTAAAGACAAGTTAACCCAATTATTTCTGACTAATTTTTCTTCTAAAAAAAACCCAAAAAAAAGGGGATACTGTAATGACTTGCTTGGGTGGGGTTTTTAATTTAGGTTGTGTAGATTTTTATTAGTCAGTGATGTACTGTCAGCAATTTACTTCCCCACACATGAGCTAGTAAATTTGGGCATGGGAAAATTTAGTTTGCTTGTTTCCAGCCCCCCCAATATTTTAAAAGGGCAAAACTTGCAAGGTAGGTGCGAAAAAAGAGAAAAAAATATATTTCACTAGCCAATTTGGGTGTTTTTTTTTATTTTTTTAAAGTAGTTTTTTCTTTTGTCGTTAGAGCTCAGCAGCTCTCGGTGATAATTTAATTAAAAGCCAGGTAAATTGGTTGTTTTTCTCTGAGCGGATAACTCTGGGTTTTATTGGATTGGACGTGTAGAAAAAACGCGTGGGCCCCAGGGCTATTTCTTTTTAAATTTAAATTTTTTATAAAATACAATGTATTAAATGTTCCCTAAAAAAACAATTTTTAAACTTCTAACCTAGTCCATTGTTGTATAAAAATTTCGTATTCCCGAAAAATTTTCCATTGTTTAAATTAACATAAAAGATCGTTTCGCGCAATTTAAAAATTACTTTTCAAAAAGATATGTTTTAAAACACTTTTTAAAAGGTGATTTTTTTTTGAAGATTAATTTTTTAACTTCTCTATACACAATACTTTGAACTCTTGAAATTTTTGGCCCATAGTAAAAAAAGAAAGGCGATTTAGCACAAAATTTAAATCTTTTGGTTTTTAAAGGGTTGGAATTTAACCCAAAATAAGGGTATTTTAGCATGTTTTTACCGCATTTATACAGAAAAACCCAAATTTCCCGCCCTTTATCCCCACTTTAGAAATTTTTCCCCCCGTTAACATTTTTACTATTTCCGGGGGTTTAAATCTTTTTAAAAATTTTTATTTATTTTGCCCTTAACATCCTTTTTTTTTTTTATGCTTAACTTTTTCCCCTTCTTACTATTTTTTCTCAATTTTGCCCTTTTTTTGTAGATCTTTTTTTTTTTAAAAATTGCAGCCTTTTCACCCCTTTTTAAGTTAATTTCTTGTTTTCCCCCAGAAAAAAATTTTTTTTAAAATAAAAAGATTTAAAAGGTTTTAAAAGGGGTAAAAGATGAATACTTTTAAAAAAAAACACATGGTCTAATGCGAAAACTCTCGCGTAGGCTGGGAATTTGCCGTGATGGAACCCTCGAGGATCAATTCTCCCCCGGGATGTACTTGGGGGGTTTTTCCCCAAAATTTTTTTTCCACTCTCCCTCTACACAAATGCAGGTACATTTCCTATAATATAAATTTCCAAACCCTAAAAACCACTAGCGTATTTAGTATTTTACATTGAAACAAAACCCCCAAAGTGTAGAAAGAGGTGGTGTTAATAAAAAAAAAAAAACTATTTATTTAGAAATAATTAAACTTTATTTAACAATTAATATATCATGGAGACATTAAAAAGAAGAGTTTGTCTTTAGATACCAAAGTTTATTGTTTTTTTCCCCATAGAAATAAAATTTACATGGCCCCCAAAACCCTTCCATGGCAAACCGACTACTTTAAAAAATTGTATAAAAATAGTGAACCCGGTTGCAGGGGGTTGGCTGCAGATTATTGCTTTAAAAAATATATTGTAAAGTTCTATTTAAAAAACGATAAAATTATATAATAAGCCTTCAAATCAAAACTTTTTATTTTCCCCGTAACACCACGAAGAGAACTTTAAAATGACCCCTTCTCCCGGTTTATATCTATCTATTTGTCACCCCAAACCACTAAGAAAGAATCGATTTGGGTTATTATGTTTAACCAAAGAAAAATATTTTATTTACTGAAAATTCAATTAAAAAAAAAAATCGGGGTTTCCATGGAGTGTGAACAAAGCAGGGGAAAACGGGGGAAAACATTTTGTAAAAAAATTTTTTTCGTTGGAAACTATATTTTTGGGGGACACCCTAAACCCTTAAACAAAAAAAATGAGGGGTATTTTTTTAAAAATCAGTTCAGTAATTTTCTTGCAATTTCAATTTTTGGAAAAGATCTTATCGATTTAAAAAATAAGAACAAAAAACCAATTTTTAAAGACAAAGAAGGGAAGGGTAAAAATCATAAATACACATTTTTTTTAACCTAATATCATCGGCTTGTTTGATAAATAAACAAATTTTCCGTAAAAATTTTATTTGTTGTACCACGCCCTAAAGAAAAGGTTTAGTTTGCTAGTTCTTGGTTTTAATTTAAATTTTTAAAAAATGGTTGGTGGCATCACGTGAAAAAGAAGTTATCGGGGCGTGCTGGATGTTTATTTAAGAGGTTTTTTAATTTATACAGCTGATGGTCTTTCCGGAGGAATTTATGCAAAAACCGAGTTTTTTGTTTTCCCAGGGAATGAAATGGGAGCGAGGAAGGGGGTTGTGGATGAATGTTTCAAAGTATGGAGTTGTAATTTCCCTTTTATGAGGACGAAAAGGGAGGGTTTGTGGGGCGTGGACTTTCTCTGGGAAAATGTGTGAAACTGAACGATTTTTTTGGGAAAGGGGCTGGGCCCATGGTACTCCGAGGGGTGGCAGTGAGAAGAAAAAAATTGGGAAAGGGGGAGAGAGAATTTAAATGAGATTGGTTGTTTTAATGGCGGGGGTTTCCGGGGCAGGCTGGGGGCTCACTTTCTCCTCCTCGAGTTTTCCCTTTTTTGGGAGCTTGGCATTGGTGTAAAAGGGGCGGGAAAAATTTTTAAAAATAGAATGGAGAACAAATTTATGTGGGTGAGGGAAGCAACCCCTGTTTTGGGGTATGCAATAGAGGAGGTTTCAAGTAACAGAAGAGTCTTAGAAAAAAAGTGAAGGTTGACGCCTTTCCCAAGAAGAAGGAAAAATGAAAAAAAGAGAGTTTAAAAGATAGCAGACCTGTTTTTAATAGGAAAATCAGACTGACTTGAATACCCGCCCCCCCAGGCTGTTGCCCCAAATCTGAATATCCCCCTTGACGGGAAAAGCCAAGCTAGGTTTATCAGAGAAAGGGTTGATTTTCTGTTTGAGTACCCAGTCACTATCGTGACTCTTAACCCCGTGAATGAAATAAAATACCTATGAAATGAAACGGGGGAAATGGGCTTGTAAAAAGAATTACAGATGTATTTTGTAAAAAAAAACCCCTTTGAGGTAAAATTGGTGTAGTGAGTGATTATGCAGGGTTTTTGGGGAGGGGAAGGATTTTTTTTTCTTGGGAGGGGGGAAAGGGGTGTATTTAAGGTATGAGGTGAATTGTGGGGGGAATCAAAGAGCCCGTTTTCCGGATAAGGGATTGGAAGGATTTAATTTCCCCTTGGGGATTTGTTTTGAAGTGGATGGGTACTTTTTCCTTTCCCCCATCTGGGGCCGAAAGGGGGTCCCAGTATTATTCTCTGATCGTAGAAAACCTAGCGGGTTTAAATCCCAGTGGAGCCCGGGCTGTGGCAAAGGTAAAAATTAAAGGGGTTGGTGGGGATTTTTTTTTCTTGGGATTTGGTCTGAAAGGATACATTTTTATTCCCCACCTGGGCCCAAACCTAGCGCCAGTTTTATCTTCTGGTTTGTAAAAAACCTAGCCGGTTTTTCCCAGTGGCGTCCGGCGGGGACTAAGGTAGTAATGGCAGGGAAATGTGTGATATGTGTAAAGGGGTCGGGACAAAGGTTGGATCAAAGATGGGATAGGTGGGGGGGTGTTTCTGCGTCGGTTTTGGTGTAGTTTTTTTGTCAATTTTTTAGTAAAATTATAATCTACTGGGAAAAGTTACTTTAGGTTTTTTTATACGTTCTTTCCTTCTAGGATTATAGACTGGGGATTTTACAGTTTTTTAAATTTTTATTTTTTTTATTTTAGGTTATATTAACATTTATAAGAAAAACAGATGCTCAATTTAACCCCAAAACCCTGGGCTTTTTATGGTTTTCAGGGGTTCATTGGGGGGTCGTACTGTTTAGTCCTCTAACAAGTCGTTCTCTGCTTTTTCAGTCTGGTCGTAGAACTTTTTGTTTCCGCCCGGGGTAGATTTTTTGTAGTTGACAGCAGTTTGTCATCGTGTGTAGGTTGGCATTACTAGTGAGCCGGTTTGCCCCTGT
Source organism: Timema cristinae (assembly GCA_039000515.1). Classification (NCBI taxonomy): domain Eukaryota; kingdom Metazoa; phylum Arthropoda; class Insecta; order Phasmatodea; family Timematidae; genus Timema; species Timema cristinae. The sequence continues at coordinate 50,234 of JBCFYV010000349.1, forward strand.
GGGTGTTCTTAATTTTTGTTCTGTACTACCTGAATTTTGGGCAAAGTGTTTTTTTTTGAAGGTATTAAAGGTATAGTCCATACTACAGAATTATAAAGGTTTATGGGTTGAATTATTTAATTCATTAAACAGTTTTTTTTTCAAAAATTTCATTTGAAAATACTTTTAGTTGTAGAAAACATAGGACATTTTAAAAATTGTCCCCAACCCCTTGGGGTTCTCGAAGATTGCGATGTTTATGAAAAAATGTTTTTATATGGGCCCACCCCAAATTGGGGCAAAAAATAATTTAAAAAGTGAGGGGGGGGGTATAATTCCCCCTCACAAAACACATAAAAACTTGGTTGGTTTATATATACTAAATTTGGGTTTCCCCTTAAACCGTTTCCCTAACGGCCGGGAGCCCCCGCCAAATTTTTCACGTATCTCGGCCATTGGGCCCGACACCCCCCGTTTTTTGGGCCCCCCCCAGCCCTCAAAAGATAGGAGGGGGGAGTCCGAACCCCCGTTTTTACCCTAGGTCACCTGCCGAAGTGTTAAAGGGGACCCTTCTTTTTCCAGCCCTCGGGGCCTATATTTGTGACGCGTTGTTATTGCTAACAGTTGAGGAATTTTGTAAAATCCTAACAAGGGGAAACATATTGTCCGTATTTGTGTATGAAGGGTGATATCCTGAGTATGAAAAAATATAGGGCCATTTTTGTAGGAAGGGGTAATTATAGTACGTGTCCCCCCTCGAACGATTCTCGGGGAAATTTATTATTGGTGTGGGAAATTTTCGATTATCCCAGAGGGTTTAAAAAACGGATATTGGGTCCCCTCCCCCGAACCGATTCTCCCAGAATTGATAATTGGTGATAAATTGTCGATGATCGGAGGGTTTTAAAAAACGGATATTACAAAAATATTATATATGCTTATTGGTTTTTTTAAATTTTCGGAAAGCCCTCCCACAAAAGCGCCTGCAACATTTGAAAAAAATTTTTATATTTTTAAAAAAAAAGGTTTCCCTTTCCCGTTGATTTTTTAATTTTTGATCATGATGATCGGCGCCGTGGGAGTGAATAAAAAAAGGATATTATTTAAAAAATTTTTTATTCGAGTAACTAAAAAAAATTCCCTTTTTATGAAAAACGGTCTATTTGACCTCAGACGCCTTGGATATGTTGATTTGGGCCAACTTTTCCAATATGACCTTTAACAAGTTTGTACTCGTCCCGGCATTTTAAAATCGTGAACCCTATAGACCATTTTCTTTCACCCCCGGGGTAAAACCCCCCCGTTCAAGCTCTGTCCGCTCCACACCCCTTTATATGTTCCCCGGTGGTAGCGTTAATAAAACACGGATAAATTTTAAAAAAATACATTTATTTATTATACTTTTTAAAAAGGGGAAAGGGGCTTTTTCGTTTATTGTTTTTCTAGAGTGTCTCTTAGATGGTTAGTAAAAATTTTTTTCAGTTCAAAATCAGCATGTTAAAAGGTTTAAAACCGACGACTTGGCGTGTTTTAGTAGGTAGACTGAGGGGGGATCAGGTTTCTGATGTGCGTTTCCACCGGGTTGTTAAGGTCGCGCATCCACCGATTGTCGCACAAATCTACGACGAGTGTGTCGATCAGATCGTTGCAATAGCGTGCGACGGGTGTCGCCCCCATGTCCTTAGGTCGATGGTCGACGTCGATGAGGTCCACAAGTCACAAAGACGCGCCCAGCTAGGTGTAGTATAGAGCAACCCTTTTGAGTCCGGGTCTTGTTTCTCGCTGATGACGACATACGGTACGCAAATGAGTTCAGAGAGATTTCGTGATTAGTCAGACTATTTCTTCTGAGGAGGTTGCGTATGTTGTTGAAAAACTTTGTTATGACGACTTGTAGCTGCCCAGTTCTTTGCCACTCCTGTACGGTTAAACACAGGCGTGTTCCCAACGCATTTTTCTAGTTGGAACATAGGGGCTTAATCGTTGTTCTTGACGCTCATGCCGAACGTTGATCGCTTGGCCGTCGTACTACGTCCAGCGGGAACAATGAGTGAAAATACCGGTGGACGGCGAGTGGTTTCGAGGCTTTGCGCAAACGTCTTGACTTCCCATGATGAACGGTTGGTTTATTGACGGCACACAGCGGGCCGCGCTTTTCTAGGCGCACGTCCGATTGGAATTCGCTACCCTTCGCAGGGAGGCTGGTACCCTAGGTCTTGAAAAACTATTGTAATATCTCACCACTTTAACGTCGTTGCCTGCACGTTCGGTGGACGAGAATTAGGGCGAGGAAAGTTTTCAGAGGTATTGTTCTGTGGTGCGATATGAAGGTCCATGAGACAGTTTGGCGCAAAACGTCTGAGGCGATGCTTTTGAAGCTGTATAGTGTTATGCGACGTGCGTCAAATATTATTGCGTATAAAATGCCAGATGGTCATTATACCGGGTGGAAAAACCTTAACTGTCAAAGTATTCTACAACGCCGTTCTTGGACGATATAAGATGGCGACCCATGGTCTCAGGTTTGGTGTTGTGGATCGGTGTGCATGACTAGAGCAGCGGTCGCGCTAATTCTTGCGGGTAGTTGATCAGAAGGGGAAAAACCCGACGTACACAGAACGGAACCACGGGACTTGTTTTCAGGCAGTCTTATGGTGTGCGTGTCCATCTTCAAACATCTAGTTCGAAGTCCCCAGACGATAGAGGCAGAGCAGAAATTTCCTTACAACAACTATTGTGCCATGCACATGGTGTGCGCCCAATTTAAGTGTTTTCAGAGCGAACCAACCTCTGTCGTACAGAATCTACGTTCGGGTTGACGCGTATTTGGGCTAGAAACTTTTTCTTTTCGCCCCTTGACGTAGACGGTTTTCTGCACGCGTGTGGCGCGGGAGAATAGGGATTCGAGCAGGCTGTAAACCACATCACGCTATCCCGTGATACGTGCGCATTGTTGGACTATATAGTCGGCTTTCTTTCTGGCATCGGTGGAAGTTCTTCGATAGGTATGAGGTTTTAACACCAATGTTGAAGTAATGTTGCCGCATACAGCTAAAACACTCAGTTCTGGACGATAACTCGTTGTCGTCGTCGTTGAGCTCTGGAAATCACACAATGACGTCATGGTTAAATTGGACGGAGGTAAGGGGGGAAGCCGTTTTTATTAATTATAATCCCGGTCACGACTTTCTGTCCTTGTCGATGGTGTTGATGTTGCGCAAACTCCCGTACAGATACAGTTGACGGTCTTCGACGAGAGCTGGGTTGAAGCTCATCGATGCTAGAGACCATACCTCGTCAAATTCACAAGGCGATGTCTTGTGGGCGGAGAGATTAGGCGTGAGATCGAAAGCATGAGGATGATATCCCTTGGGGATGGCTTCGGTGTGATGTCGGCTACCCTCGTTCATGAAATGGATACCATTCAGAATAACGGTGTGGTAGGACATGACATTAGTGTCCGTTTGAAAAAATTGGGCTGTAAAACGGTTTTGGTCGTTTCTTTTTCCCCGTACACGTACAGCGAGAAATGGTTTATGCCGTAGGTTTGAAAGTGAACGGGTTCTTGTTGGGTCTTCCGTTGAACGCTGCGTTTGACACAAATCCCACGATGCACGTTTGGGTAATGGTCGGTGAATACGTTGTCCAGCGATTTCCACTTGACGCTCGTAGGAATAGTGAGTGTTTTTACTTCCACAGGGTGAAGGGATACTTTGCCGGACTGACGTTTATCGCTTTGGCGTGTGCCAACAGTATAAGAAGGTGCTACTTTGACAAGCTCACTAGAAAGGCCGGCTTAACGGTTTGAACCTTAAAGTGAGGTGAGTTCAGGGGACCGCCAGATTAGACTAAACGTCTCTGGGAACGGACCACCTGACTTGAGTTTCGCGGTGCCGTTCAAAGGGTTTCTTGGTTTAACACGTCACGTGTAGATACCAAAAGATACACCGTCTTACTTTTTGTGTGAGACTGCGACGGGCTCAAATCCTTGTAGTTGGCGTTTAGACTCCTCAAAGTTTCCAGGGGGGTGTCATGCGAACCACAAACCGCAAGTCAAATGCGTTCTTTTGGCTTCGCGGTTGTAATTGAGAGAGTTCGATGTACGCCCTATAGGATAGTGGTTGCTGGGCGGTGAGACTAGTTTTGGGTTTAAAAACACGTCTCTCCACCTGTGTGAATAGAGAATGAGCAATTGTTGACGGAGGCGACCTGATCCACCTCTGTGGAAAGCGCCACCGTCTAGGGTTTCATGATGGCGCAGCCTCTGAGATAGAGACTAGTTGGGAAAGATCGATATAGAACTCGCCTTGTCCGGTAAACGGTTAATTCGATGGGTGAATCATCGGTGGGGAAGATACAGGTTTGTACTGAGCCATTGCCCCAATTTCAGACTGTGTTGATTGTGGTTGGCACGGAAAGAGATCGACGTTCAATGCTGGCACACTTGCAGGATGGGGGTGTAGAAACGACATCTCACTGAAAATATCTTTTGCTTCTTTCTGATCTTTTTTACGTTGGGGTGACGAACTTTAGAAATGACGTCGGTTGACTTCTTACGACGCCCTTATAGCCTGAGCCGGTCATCAGCGTGTTATCTTTGTTCAGGCTTGCGTTTCAGGTTTTGTTCAGCCTCTCCGAACGTTGCGTAGGGCCTCTTTGAAAGGACGCCTTGATTTGCAAACGTCGGAGAGACGTTGATACCGTATGAAGCGCCTGTTTTGTAACGATGCTTTAGCGCCGCTTCTCAGCAACGGTACGACGCTTTTGAAAAGCCACTATAAAAAAAATTCCTATCCCATGCCCGGCGTTGTTAGGGAACACCGTGGTAGATCGAAGATATTCCTGTTACAGCTGGTCGAGTAGTATCTTTGGTAGGGACAGTTGGGGGGGGGGGGGCGAGGTGGGGGGGGGGGGGGGGGGGGGGGAGGGGGGGGGTGTGGGGGGGGGGGGGGGGGCGGGGGGGGGGGTGGGGTGGGGGCGGGGGCAGTTCCTGTTGAGTTGCAGTCGATACAAAGATGTTTCACGCACACTTTTCCAAACTCGAATGGTACACGTTCTCACCCGTGTCTGTTCTTATATTGATTTCCAAGCTTGCAATTTCCCTTATAAGCACGGGCTTATAGTGCAACGGCGTGTCGTAGCTAAACTGTCTTAGGTTGTCCGTTAGAGATTGTATTCGTTGTTGATTCGACGATACGTAACAGTCGGTGCCATCAATGTCACCCACGGGCTGAGGCTCGACATATCGTGTTAGATGTACATTTGCGAGGGCAGGCTCCTAGTAGAATGTTAGGTGGGTTACGAAGACTTTAGGTACTTTTTGAAAGATTATTCTTAAGATCGAAACCGAGCTGTCTAGACTTCGTTGACTTGGTCAGCGTCAACAAGACAGTATATTTGGTGAAGAAGAAACGACTTCAACTTCTTTTGTTATGGGATTTGTGTACTTGAATACACTCCGGAAATCCCCTTTAAAAGCCTCTACTTCGTTTAGAGCTTGATCAATTATGGATAGTGCTGTAGTTTAGCAGGGATATGATCATGATATTGTTCCACGCGGTTAGCGTCCACCCAGTTGTACATTACACTATTTTGACTTCTGGGACGGTGGTGAAAGAACAGGGTTATTGAATTTCGGCGAGAGCACTTCCAACCGACCGTCGAGTGTGAGACGGTAAGGAAGTTGCTGTGGTGACATTCGTGAGGGTATTTTTCGGGAAATATACATAGAGCTGTTCGCTCCGCAAGTGATGTAAAATTGGTCCTTCATGGTACGCGCGCAGACGTAACTGGCGGGAATCCCGGAGTTAAATTGGCCGGGCTAACCTGTTCAAAGCACGTACACTTTCTATCTGCCGCCTTGACCTGGACTCGTAGTATTTTATAACTTTAGAAAGGTTTCAGGGAGACGTTACGGTTGCAATTCGGGTTCGTTAAGAGGGTTCCCTCGACATCTTCGCGTCAAGATCGGTGAGTATGTAGTGACGAAGGTTGTCGCATCACGACAGTGTGACTTGAAAATTTTCTCTCCAATAGCTCTCGTAGCCTTTTCAAACCAGCGTCTTTAAATTTGATAATACGCACAGTGTCGCCGACTTTGAGTTTCGGCCTGCTATCGGGTTGGACGCGCTTACGTACGATTATCTACTGACTTGAAAGCAATTAGTTTCTTTTAAGTCGGCGTGCGCCATCTTGAACTGAATGTTTTGCGCCGTTGTAAGCGTCGAGATGAGCTTGGAGAGTCTTCACTTACCGATACGTGTTGTTTCGGGTTAAAAAGTAGCGCCACATGCACCCTTTCAGAGTTCTGTTGATCGTTCACGACGATTGCCTTCACGGTCCGGTATTTTAGTGGTGTTGTAGTAATGTACGCTTTCTCGACTTGAGGATATTTCCGGACTAGCCTGCCGGAATCTGTCCTTGTCCGTCTGTAATCTTAGAGGTTTACGCACTTTGTCGAAAATGTCCTGAAAGGCGTCATTTTCACCACTCTCCCATTTGGACGGAAGCGTCCTCGCCCAGGCCATCTTGCTAAACACGTCGATGACGGTGAGCAAGTACACATGCACGTCGTTTATTTGGCCGAGACTTCGCATATCGTTGAGTCGGCTTCCGAATCGTTCAATGTTTGACACCACGTACGATTGCTTGCGAAACTTTTTTAGCAAGGTTTGTGGACGGTATTATAAGCAGCTCTGCGCACGAAGCATTTCTGACTTTGGCGGGATATTTCTTTGAAGGCCTTTAATGAGCGACGCCGCCCCTGCAATACCCTGCAAGATGAGAAGGGTCATAGTAGATGTCGCTCCATTAAGCTCGAGAACGGCAGCCACCGGTTTTCGTCACCCCATTTCTTCTTCTTCTTAGAGCGTTGCAACGTGTAAGTGGTTGTGGTATGGGGCGTCGGATTTTATGGCGCCAACGTTTCGGATTCCACAATAAATCCTTTCGGAACGTTTTATTTTTTTGCAGCGCCGTGAGATTTCTCGCCACATGTCGGTTCGCTGTTTTTCTGGCTCTGACCAGATCGTATGATTAAATCCTCAATATTGATACCCGCGGAGAGGCGTATCGTGTGATACTTACTTCCCTTTATCGTCCCAAGAGATACCCGCCTCGAGATATAATATGTTCTAATAAAAGTTCGCTTTTTTACGCGCCTGTGCCGTACAGTTATTAAGTACGGGAAGTAGCAAGACACTTCATGGGTGGTGGTGGTATTTTCAGGCGGTGGAGGGTTTTGACATAAAGTGAGATAGCGCTGCAGCATCTTGTTGGTATAGAGTCTATTTGACTTGTCGCAGTTTTGATGCAGAGGATTTTTTCATCTCCTTGTCCAGATCGGGAGACCACTAGGCTATTTGGCGACGCCTCTGTTGGTAGTGTTTTCGTAAGGTGTGAAATGTTTGCCTTGGGGGACACCAATATTTTTTTTGTGTGTTCCTATCTACTTGTTGAACAGGAGCGAGGACAGCTGATCTAACGGGGCTAAAAGTTAACGGTAGGAACGCTCCTCCTTTCTGAACGGTAGTCGTCTTTTCTTCTTCCAGCACTCTCGTCGTTTGAATCAGCTTGCGCAACCTGCTTTGTGTGCAGTTAACTTGTCTTCTGCGCATTTTTTCAGCGCACCGCTTTTAAAGTGTTGTAGGCACACTCGCAAATGGCATCAATCAGTTTTGTCGGCCGTTTTCAGCAAGGCGAACGCAGTTGTGGGGGTCATTCGATGCATCGACGTAGCAGAGGGCCTGCTTCAACATTTGGGATCATGGGTTATGAAAATGATATGTGATCGGGGAGTGTCTGGTGTTTTAATAACGTTTGCGTGGTAGGTACACCAACACCCGTTTTTGGTCGGGTTCTATATCTGAACAATTCGGGTGTACCTTGTTTTGAAATTAACAAATTATAGCGTTGGCGTAGAGTAGTACTGTAGCATCGGTGAAAGCCTCTTGTAAAACAGAGGGTTTTAGGACATACTGGAGTGCAAAGTGTTCTGAATCGACCTTATCTCGGGATTTTTAAAAAGCAACATATAGTGTGCGTTTAAAAAATGTCACTTAGGCCCTTGCCCTGGTGGAATATATTTTGTTTAGGTACATGACGCTAATAGTTGATGGTGGCATACCTTTGGTGAATAGATCGACGACCATTCGTTGGTTCACGCCTAGGTCACTCCAGGTAATCGCTGCGGAGGTGTTACATGTGTCTCCATTTCCGGTAACCCTTACGATATGACTGAACCGTCTTGTTTCGAATCCCGGTTGCATAGAGAAATAATACCAGTGAATTTTATTCAAATTTAACGTCACACAATGGTCAAGTTGCGGATTCAAATCTGATTACAAAAATGTGATTCCCGCAGCCTGATGGGCCGCTGATGATGGCGTAAATGGTTGTTTCAACTTGTCCATAATGTTTGAGACTGAGCTTATAAGCTTTATGTGTTGTATTTATGGAGATGAAGGGAGCGGGGGTGTGAAGTAAAAACACAAACATAAAGTTTTTACATATTTATTTGATGATGATTATTTACAATATATTATTATTAGAATACAACATATTGCAGGTTTGTATACACACAGTGAATATTTAAATATGGATAATAGTGGCCTCGGTACTAAATAATAATTTATTCAATCAGTTTTCATATTTTGACTAGAAATATATTATATTACAAACAAATTATTATAATTAAAATATATAAAATAAATAAGTTGGATAGAAAAAATTCAGGGGTAGGTGGAGGATTGCACTGGAAATAAAAAAAATATAAAAAAGCGTAACTGGGTGCATAAAAAATATAAAAAAAATATGCTTGTTTCATGCAGAAAAAAATATGAAAAAAAAATCTTTGAAAATGGTATTTGGTGGTGGAACTGTATAGAGTGAAAGAAAGTAAAGGTGATTATTTCGGCCGTTTCTAAAATAATCACCATTTAATCGTGGGAGAGCGCGTTTGCAGGACTCTGATACGCCAACGGCAAAAGTATTATAATCATCGATTATCGGCCGTTTGGTGTACACCGGCGGTAAACATACACTGCGCGAAACGGTACATTTACAGTCGCAAGACCTTTTTTATAATTTTGTGCGGTTCTGTAAGTTACCTGTTCGCAGCTGTTCGTGGACCATCCGCTTTAAGAACGTCAAAATTAAGTCGTTCGTTGGCCGTTAGGTTTATGGTGATCCGCGAACTTGCACACCGTTTTTGTTTTTGGTGGATCGCCACTGACCAAATCCAGTACGCGTAATGCTTGGGCACCGCAGATACAAAAGGCGCCGATGTAGCTTCGGCCGTAATCCTGAAGTAGTCAGTGTGGTCACTAAAAAGTTCCGGTCAGTGGACTCAGGTGCGGGGCGTTCTGAACAGAACGCTATCCGTGTCGTGTACAAACCGCGGTCCTCCCAATTGTTCAACGGTTACCGTTATAAGTGCAACTAGCCATAGCAGTCGTTGTAGCACGCCACCACTACACCTCGTGTTAGGGTTAGGGCGCAACGCGTCACAGCATCCTCTTCATTAACATCTATACGCTGTCCACGGTGATGTACGGATCAGTGGTACTTGTGGACGCTCTGTTAGTCTGTCTGAGAAACGGCTACGGACGTAATTGGGTCTTTGCCCAAACTATCCCTAGACGAATTTAAAAAAGATTTAGCAGTGTGACGGAGAATGGGTTTTTACAACAGAACGGAAATCGAGTTTTACCCTTCTTTCCTCATAATTTTGAATGTAAGTAACTTTTCTCTCGTGAGGTGCACCACTTGGCCATCACTGGCTTCTTGTTTAATTTTCAAAAAAGTATCGATGTAGCGTTGAAACAGCCGCCGAACGTTTCTGACGGTCGTAAAAACTGATAATCGTACTACCACATTCGTGCACTGCTTCAACGGTTGTAGACTTTCTCAAAAAAACGGTTTTCGGATCTCGTTCAAACACCAGACGCCTGTCAACGCGCATTTTTTTTTTGTCGTTGTGCGACAGCGTCTTGGTTTTTCTCTCCCGCATTTCCTGACAAGATGAACATCAAATGTCGTGATCCGTTTGTAGGCAATCGGGCAGGAATTAAATCCGCGGAGGCGTCACTGTAAACTTGGCTATGCCTTCTATCGATCTATAGAGGGACAATTTGCTCCAAGTGAATTTTGGGGTGGCCGAGGTAGGTATTTGTTTGTACTTGCAAACGTAACGCGATACGCAACAACACACGTCAGTACCTGATTCTTTCTCCCAAGTAATGTAGCTTCGTGGATGAGTTTGATACATTTGAACGCCCGCCAAGAAAGCATCCTGGGGCTGAGGGGCTCCTTGGTAGACACCTCGTGCGGAGTACAAATCGTTGCCAAGTCATTGTCTGTGCGTTTCATTCGGTTAAAAGTACACTCACATCTTCCGACCGTGGAGCCCGGCGTTCTTAAATTTCTCCACGCAGGCCATGGTCGTTCATAGCGGGTCTCCATGGTCTCGTGGGGGTGTTTTTGACGGGGGGTGGTCCTGTCCGGTCATAAAAGAGCGGACACCCGTGCCATTAACAGCCCCAGAACTGGAAGACGGTGGTGATATCTCAGCTTTAACAACAACCGTTACACGTGCCTAAAAGTATTCCTCACGGCCGTTCCAGCATAAAGGATAGAGGACACCACGTTGATGGGCCTCCAGCAGAAGCCATATGTACTGCGACGTGCGACTGTTGGGTCCACGCACGGTAGCCACCGTTAGAGGACAATACGACGTATTCTCCTTAAGATGGCTTCGGCGGTAAACCCAATTATGGCCGCCTCAGCGATAGTACTCGCCTCTCTGAAGGATCAACTTCTGTTTTTTTATTTCTCACGGCTTGTCTCCTAAACTTTAGGCGGCCTCCGAGGATCTCTAGTCTTATCACGGCAATACTAGGTCCCAGCTCGCGGTTAAAATCAATGGGTAATTTTTCTTTGACCAAGCGTTACATTTTCCAAGCGCTCCTTTCCTCGACGCATCTCGCCGCGTGTATCCTCTTTGGCGAAGGGGATCCCTATACCCGCGTTTTTTTCTTCTTTGTTGAAAAAAATGGGGGATAGGGAATGATCCTTGGCCAAAGACTCGTCCAAGCGACGTTTTGGCATCTTGGACAACCGACAGGGGAGAGAAAAGTTCAGCGAGATCAATTAACGTGGGAGGGGCCGTTAACAGGATATTTAATCGTCGTAACGCATGGACATGATTTTCCTACCGTATCATGATGAGGCTTCTGGTAGTCCATTTTTTCACACTCCATCATGTATTTTGAAAATGAATTTCGGTCATAGACTTGGAATTATGGGTTAGGAGGGTGATGTCTTTAATTTTGAATGCTTTAATGTGCTTATAAAACCGAAAAATTGGGCCATTGTTGCCTCACCCTTGAATATGCGAGTCTATCGCCCCCGCAATGGTGCTGATGGTCATTTGCATCTATATGAAAAAGAAAAAAAAAAATGAAAAAAAAAAAAAAAAAAAAAAAAAAGGAGAAAAAAAAGAAAAAAAAAAAAATAAAAAAAAAAAAAATAAAAAATAAAGAAAAAAAAAAAAAAAAAAAAAAAAAAAGAAAAAAAAAAAAAAAAAAAAAAAAAAAAAAAAAAAAAAAAAAAAAAAAAAAGACAGGCCTCTGCAACATGCGCTGCACGGACCAAAAGTTGGTTTCGTGCAGGTAGTGTTGACGCACCTTGAAGAGACGTTTCTGTTGATTCAAAAACGTTAAATAAATACATCGAAATTGCTCTTTTCAGCGTCGGCTTGGCTGAGGCCCGTCATATAACCAGAAAGCCCAAAAGGGCGTTTGGTCTCGCATAATCTACAAAAAGTTATAAACACCTGTGTTAAATTCTGATACTTTCCAAACTGAAAAATTGTCCACATACCTCGCAAACTTTTTGGACGTCACAGACGACATGTGACCTCTGCAAAAACGGGACGTTTATGGTTAATCAAAACACTGCTGGTTGAGAACCTGGACGCCCGCAATTTTGAAGGTCACGATTCGGCCTCGCTACAAGCCGGTTTAAGCGTAGCACTTTTTGCACGCGGATTCGCATTTGTGCCATTCTTATGATATTATTGGCACACGGCACTCGCGGCAAAGTTCCCCGCACTTAAACGGGCTGTCAAAGATGTTATGATGTCAAAATGGTTTTGCTTGTCGTCGTGAAAATACAAATAAAGTGCCCTTAAAGGAATGTCGTGGGAGTAGGCCCTCAAATGGGACTGTCTACCCCCGACGTTCTCTGATCACGTGATTTGTATTGGTGAGGTTGTTTGAAATTGTTTCAGTTGGTGTGTCCACCATCTTTCAAAAAGATTCCCAATGGGCATACGGCATAGTTCTCTGCTTTGAGTTTTTGAATATTACGGCCCTTTTTGATCTGCTTAAAGGTGTTCACGTCATGCATCCGGTTCTCTTTTTAAGTCACATATAGCTTGGCGACAACCCAATGCAGGGCGAGGCAAAGTGGTGTCGCCATTTGGAATAGTAATTATTCCTTTATTATTTCGGTATACGTGGTAGCGGGTGAGCGAGTTTATCACAATAACTTCTACCCCACGCGCGGCTCTTTCCCCTTTAAAGTGGTGTTAACTTGATTACAGAGGGGCTGATATGTGAGGAAGGAAGCATTTCTTTGTAACACTCGTTCTACATTAGAAAGCACAGCCTGCGCGTCAAGTGATTTGGCTCGTCTAAAGGAAACGAACACGGGTTCTTGCGAGGGGAAGTCTGTGTTGACCAATAGTAGACCTACGTGATCCTCGGCGCTAACTCCATGATCCTGGAGACGTCCACGTAAGCAGTGATTTGCTCCTCGAGCCAGGTCTTGAGGTCCACCCGATCGCTCCCCGGCCTTCCCTAATTGTAAGATCAATTTCACGACCGACATAAAAAAAACCGCCTCAATTGTTATTCTCTCCTCGACGATTCGGAGAGGGACGCCTTGAGGGCAAACAGTCCTTTACCTGATTAATCGGGCACTAATCGGTGCGTATGATTGCCCCGCCAGGGTTGCGGGGACTCGTTCCCTCGGGTGGCTCGAGCAACGTTTCTCCTTGTCGCGAGGCGATGCAGGCAGCGATGGGTGTCGGTGGGCCGCCATTCTCAACGTCATTTCAACTATAACACAGTGTGTATAAATACAAAGGTTAATTCACACATGAATAGGAATCGGAACTCGGGACCACCATCGCAAATTGATTGTGAGTAATAGATACACCCTTGGACTTACAATAATTTATTATTTGTAAGAAATTTATGATGGCTGTTTAGAATATTATCAGGTTGGTAAATTAAAACCCTTACGTGACTTGACGTTTTTGTAGCAGACTGTTTAGAATATTCATCCAGATTGTTAAAGAAACCTTACATGACTTGGCGTTTTGTAGCTAACTGTTTAGAATATTCATAGATTGTTAAGAATGCTTACATGACTTGGAGTATGTCACTAACTGTTAGAATTTTCTTACTCGATTGTTAAAGAAAGCCTTACATGACTTGGGTATGTATCCTAACAAACTGTTTAGGAATATTCATCATGTTGTTAAAGAAAGCCTTACATGGACTTGGCGTATGTAACACACTGTTTAGAAAGCCTTACATGACTTGGCGTATGTAACTAACAAACTTTCTAGAATATTCATCAGGTTGTTAAGAAATCCTTACATGATTGGGTATGAACTAATGTTGAGAATATCATCAGGTTGTTAAAGAAAAGCTTACATGGTGGTATGTAACTACAACTGTTTAGAAATATTCATTCAGGTTGTTAAAGGAAAGCCTTACATGACTTGGCGTTGTAACTAACTGTTTAGAAAGCTTACATGACTTGGCGTATGTAAACTAAACTGTTTTGCAATATTCAACAGTTTGTTAAAGAACGGCCTCACATGACATGGCGTATTTTAAACCACATTTTCATCTATGCGTGGGACCCTGACTCAACAGACTTTAAATATAAATTGTTCCAAAACATACCGCGTTAACAAAGGATAAACCACATTTTTCAGGCTGATGCTTTTAACGTTCAGGAATTGTTGAGTTGGCTACGACATAATACTCCCTCGTCCCTTTTCTTATGACAGGGTTCTGTTCTCTCTCTCTCTCTCTCTCTCTCTGTTGCCCTGCAGCAGTATGATAGCGAGGACGCTAATAAGCTTTCTATTTACAAGTATAGTCGATACTCAAATAAGGTTGATCTAGTAGCTCAAGTTCGGTCAAAATATCGCATGATGGTTGGTAGCGTGAGTCGGTTTCTTTAGAACCTAGCGGCGCCTGCACGCAATCCATCCCGGATCTCCAGGGCTAGCCGCTCGAGCTCAGCCCAGAGTGCAGACACGGTACGTCCTTTTCTTTTGGCTGCGGCGACGTGGTGATGCAGTGTCCCAAAATCTGTGAAATTAAATATAATACATATTAATTACTATCACAGGGGCACAAAAATCGACAACGCTACAAATCGCTATGCTCCAGAAATTTAAAGGGAAATTACCCGCGTGCTTAACCCTCCCTCATGGTAAAAAGCCAACAGATCATGGAGATGACTGCTGTTTTGATAGTTCTGCAGGCGCCCGGGAGTGTAATGCGTAGTATTCTTGAAGTCTGTAAATGATGGCAACATTACTCTGTACTCTCAAAAGACTTTTTACATGTAATATAGTTACCCATAAAATCTACAAAACTTTTAACATTACCGATATTGACAGTTTCAAGATCGTCAAAACTCATCTTGATGTTTATAGGAGTAAATCCAAATTAAATGAGACGTTTGTAAAGTGTAACGATCTCGATGGTCTATTTTAGTCGTTTTTGCTTTGTAACAAAGCCAGGATAAATAAGGGATGTTTACAAAACTCTCACGAAGTACCTCGCCAAGTATGTTGTGAGCGCAATCAACATATCTCCAGGTGATGGAGGCTATAGGCCGGTTTTGATATGACAGAAGAACTTTTGAAAATATACATGTTTTGATCTTAAGGGATGTGCAGGCGCTGTAGGTGGGGGGCTTCCTGTTAATTAATCACCAATTTAGCATCATATATTATTTTTGTAATATCCGTGTTTTAAACCCTCTAGATTCATCGACAATTCCAATCTCAACCAATTATCAATTCATCGAGAAATCGGTTGTCGGGGGGATCTTATTTAGGGAGGGCGGGAACGTAAAACTTCGTTTATGTTTTTAAACTCTCGATAATCGACAATTCATCACCAATATATCAACTTATCGAGAATCGGTTCGGGGGGATGGGGACACGTAATATCGTGTTTTAAACCCTCTCGATAATCGACAATTCATCCCATATTATCAATTCTCGAGGAACTCGGTTCGTGGGAGGGGACTCGCTAATAGTCCGTGTTTTAAAACCTCTCGATAATTGATCAAGTCAATCGCAACCCATTAATCAATTCTCGAAATCGGTTTCGAGGCGGGGACACGCAATATCCGTGTTTAACCCTTTCGATAATCGACAATTCTAATCACAAATATCAATTCTCGAGCATCGGTTGAGGGGGGACACGTACTATAATTATCCCTTCTACAGGAAAATGGTCTATAGTTTTTTATACTCAGATATCACCTTCATACATCGCTATTAACGGACTATATGTTAACTTGTTGGAATGTCTACAAAATTAATATGTTAGCAATAAAACGCCGTCACAAATATAGCCCGAGGGTGGAACGAGGGTTCGTGCACACTACTTGGCCGACGTTGACGAAGGGGTTCACAATGCCGTCCATGTGCTGGTGGGTATGGGATGGGCAGGCTGCCGTCGTAATCGCCGATGATCCGGACGATTTGGGTTGGAGCTGGATCGTTGCACCGACTTGAAAAATTTTCCGCTAGAGCGCGATACGATGTTCCATGGGTATGGGAGGCCTGAATAGTCAGGAAACTTCGGTTCGGGAAGTGCAGGGGCTTGGGGTCCCGAGGATCAAGCGAAGGAACGGTGTATACAGCACGGAAAATAATTGTATCTGTAGCTTGATAAATAGGAGAATATGGGAGCGGAGTATAGGTGAGTGGAAAGTTAAATTAATTTGTTGTTTGTAGGTTTTTGTTTTTATCAACATCTAATAAAAACACGTGAAAATATATAAAAAAACATAAGAATGGATCAAACAGTTAAAACGAATAGCCCCGATAGAGTTCTCGAGAACGGACACGACATTGAACCTATAAACATAGTCTTAAGTGGACTAAAATTGGCGCCTGGTGGGCTGAAAAAGGTACCATCTGTGGGTTCGGGGTGGGAAAATTACTTATAAACCCACCCGTTGTTTTACATGATGGGTCGCCAGGACAGGTTATATATTACAATGTACAGAGGAGAGGGACGGGACGGAAACAGTGGTGAGAACAAAGAAAGGAGGAAAAGAATAATAAGGGTGAGTGGTCGATTCGGAAGAGCCACGGGGTCGGTCGGGGAAATAATGGTTTGACACCAGGTAGTGTTTGATATTATTTGTTTGTTTGTAAGGTTATTGTTTATGTAAACATCTAATAAAAACATGTAGATACAGAGAAAAACATATATGGACAAATAGTTACCACAACCCGAAGAGGCTCTTGAGAACGGCACGATATTGAACATATAAATAGTCTTAAATGTGGAATAAATTGGCGCCCTGGTGGGCTTGAAAGTACCATCTGTGGGTTCTAGGGGTGGGAAAATTACTTAAAAACCCAAACCGTTGCCACATTGATGGGGCTGGGGGACCGTATAACACACACTGTACTGAGGAGGAGGGATGGGACGGAACAGAGGAAAAGAATAACATTGAGTGAGCTGGCCCCGTCGGAAGAGCCTCTGGGGTCGGTCGGGAAAAAAATAATGGTTCGATACCAAGTCTTTTAAACGGGCTGATTTAATTCTTATGCTTGTATAATTAGTTTGGCTAACATAATATGAGCTAACATTTAGTTGATTTCGCATTACAAAGACATAGATATAGTGAGTGTTAAAATTACAAATACATGTCAACTTTGTATACTTACATAGGAAACTAAATGACTTGGCTATATTATAGAACTTTATTAATTTCAAAAAAATAAAAAAACCCATTTAATAACATTTTAACTAAGCTGGATATATGACACAAAACAGGATTAGCTATGAAACAACTCCAAAACTAATTTAATAGATGGAGATGCGGTTCCATTCAAGATAAGGATGAGTTGGGCAGCCTCGGAGGCTCCCTTCTGCTTTTAGTACCTTTCGTTTTCGCCTAGGGGATCTTAACTTTGGATAGGTTAGGGTTGGTGGGGGTTCATATTGGGTTTGCGTTTAGTTAGTATTTTAACCAGAGATAAGTATTATATATATTTATAATATCTATTATATAAATTACCTCTGGAAGGAATTTTATTTATATGTATATATAAATATATTTATATTCCTGCCAGATATTAATCACGTGATGTCAAACATAGATAAAAAGCTAATTATAATTTGTGGAAAATCCCACTTCGTTGAAAAACAACTATTTTCGTACATCCCGGCTATCTAATCATTGAAATGAGACGACACTTGTCAAAATCTTTTCAGCCATTTCCTCATAATTTCAATTAACGGAAATGAGGCTCATCCAAATACACCAAAGATATAAAATATTACTAGAGAGAGTGATAAAGGTTGATAATGAAAATGAGAGTGTAAGTGTTTGACGTGTTGGAAGTTTGTAAATGTGTGGTTAAGTGTGAGAAAGTTGACATAAGCAACTGAGAATGAGCATTACAATTGGGAGAAATCGAACGAGTCGTGGCGAGTTTGCTAGGGAGGTTGTGTATTTGTGAGTGACATAAATTTTTGGAGAAGTGGAAAATAGAGAGCGTGTGTGTGCGTTGTGAAGGGAATGTGTGTGAGGAAAAAAGACTGTGGGAGTGATTGAGAGAGCGAAAGAGTATATGTCGTGGCGAGGAATGCGTGATAAAGTGAGCGTGAGAGTTGAGTGTGATGTTAGTGTGGGTGGTGTGTTGATTTTGTGTGTCCTAAAGAGAAGTGTAAATTAGGGAGAGAGATATTGTGTTGTAAGAGAGAGAAATGTGATGGGCATTATGAGAGAAAGATAGAGTGTGTTTAAGAGTAGACTGATTTAGAGAAAAGATTGAGAACGTGAGTTTGAGAGAGAGAATGAATTGAGAGAGGGTAAGTTTGAGATATCGAGTGGGGATTAAGGTAGAGAGAGTGATTTAGAGAGTTTGAGAAAGTGAGTTTGAGAGAAGTGTGATAGATTAGTTTTGAGATTAGAGAAAGTGATAGTGCTTTAGAGAGAGTTTGAAAGAGAACGTTTTTGAGATAGCGTTCAAGAGATAGAAAGTTCAAAAGAGAGAGAGTTTAAGAGAGAGAAGTTTTAAGGAGAGAGAGTTTGAAAGAAGAGAGCGTTTGAGAAAAAAGATCGGTCGTGAGAAAGAGAAGGAGCTTAAGATGAGAGAGAGTATAATAATATGTGTAATAGAAATTGTGTTACAGTTAGTGTTTGTGAGGGTAGAGAGCTTGTCGTGTGTGTGAGTGGGATTAAGTGTGAGAGATAGAATTAAAGAAGCTGAGTATTGAGAGATATTTGGTGTGTTATATAGGGTGTGTGGTATGAGGGCGAGGAGAGAGTGAGAAAGTGTGTTGTTGGAGATGTGTGAGGGATGATAAGAGTTTGTGTTAGATGAAAAGAAAGGTGAGATATAAATGTGGTACAAAATACATTACGGTACTTGAAATATCATTCCTCAAAATTAAGCACAACATGGAAACTAAATGAACTTATAGTATTGTAAGAATGTGAAAATTTTATAAAGTTGTACACAAAGAACATTACACTTTTAATGTCATATTTACAAAATTTAAGCGGTAAAATTAAAACATAGCTTAACTTTATATTTGTATAGTGTTAATATTTGCTAACAGCATTTTTGAATATATTGAACATCAAAAACCCATTGTTTGAAAAAAAATGAACACCAAAAACTCATACTTAGATAATCAATAATAGCTATTTTTTGTAAACTCATTATTCAAGATCATTTGAGACGTTTTTGAGCTTAGAATTACATCCAAAAAATATTTATAGCTCCATTTTATCATGCGCGAACGATATAGGACGTGATAATATTACTCACAAATTGACCGTTTCGCTTAGCTTATAACACCAGAAGGTGGCGATTGCTTAAAACTGGTAAATCTACATGTAGGAGCAACTATGAAAGCAAAGATATAGTTGCATAATTAAAAAATTAGTTTAATGTGACAAAGGCAGAGAAAGTACAAAGAGCATCTTCAAGAAACACAAACCAATATATACTGAATCGTTTAGACTTGACCAAGGGTTAGTTACACAGGTTGCTGAATAAAAAATACTCTTGAGAAGAGATGTGCTGTGAAGGCCAACAAATTGACCAACAGGTGTTAAGCTCTGCTTAACTTGAGAGAATCAGTTTCTTACTAGTATTGCCATGCTAGCACTAAATAAATAACAATAATATTAAAGATTAATACTAAAGAATAACTAGTAACATTAATGACTAGGCCAGCTATTAACATAACGCTGGAACAAAAGGCATTACTCAACCAGGCATGAACATACATGAAAGGAGAGCTTGATGTTAAGTGCCAAGGGAGGCTGGCTAGAAACATAAACGGTAGGTTATCAAGTATAGACTGTTTGTGGCGATCTGAATTGTATTTCCTCGTAAGAGGAATCTATTCCGATAGTTTTTGCACATAACAGCATCAAATGTAAAACTCCTGACTTATAAATATCTTATAAAAATCGGAATTATATCTCCTGAAAATCCTGATTGTACCTCCTCGGAAGAGTCTCTCTTCCGATAGTTTTGCCACAAACTAGCTCAAATGAATAATCCTGTGAATTATTTCTCTTTTATAAAATCGGAATTAATCTCCGAAGTCCTGTATCTGTAAATCCTTCGGAGAGAATCTCTTCGATACTTTTGACACAAACAGTCAATGAAAATCTGAATTATATCTCTTTTAAAATCGGAACTTATTATCTCCAAAATCTGATTGTACTCCTCGGAAGAGACTCTCTTTCCGAAACTTTTGCCACAAAACGCTTCAAATGAAAACCTGATTTTATCTCTTTTTAAAAATCGTATATATCTCCGAAATCTGAATTGTACCTCCTCGGAAGGGACTTCTCTTCGACACCTTACACAATAAAACAGCCCCGACTGAAAATCCTGAATTTGTTTCTCTAAGTCCCGACTTAAGTTTTAAATTCTTATGTGAATTATATATAGCTCGGTTTAGTTTGTCAGAAGGCTGCTAGATGGCATAACAAGCGGACAAACGTTGGTTGATGCTTAGTACAGTTATAAACATAAAATAAACAAGAGGGTCGCATAGCGGTTAAAATTAATCAAATGACTTTTAAATGATACAATTTTTAGATTATTATTATTATATTTTTATTTTGGTATTAGACCACGTCTTACTACCCGTTTTCTGCTCATACGCACTTACGATAATGTGTCATGGGTTTAGGGTGATTGTGAGATGAAATGAAAGACCTACAGTTTTAATACGTGAATTGGAACCATGGTGGAGGCCTTGCATTGCTCAATTCACAAATTTACAAGTTGTTGAGGATTTTTATTTTCGTTTATGTTTGAAAAAAATTTAAATCAGTTGTAATAAGTATTTAGCATTTTAACGGGAAAACACACGATGTGTATTTATAATTAATATGTTTGTATATTTCTTTAGGCATTTATGGAACCAGTAATATTGTACATTTGTTTTTTATAAATGTATAAATAATATGCCAAAAGTAAATTTAGGTTTACTTTTACATAAAATATTAAAAAAGAAGAATTGGTTTTTAGGTTCTTAAACTGTAATTTTTTAACTTTAGCCACTAAAATTTGAAAAAAAAACTAATCAATATGGGGGAAATTAATTCATTGAAATCCATTATTTAAGTTTTATTATTGAATTTGGAAGAAGTAAAATAATGCAATGATTTGAGTTGTCAGCATTTATTGTATGTATTTTACGGTAGTAGACATGGTGCTAATAATAATAATAATAATAATAAATAATAATAGAATAATAATAATAATTATTATATAATAGATAATTCACTGATGTGTAGAGTATTTTTAACTAGTTTTGGTGTAATTAATTTTGAGCTATTTTTTTCCCTTGGTTCACCTTAACTTTTAAGACTTTGATAAGTATTATTATAGTTCTTTGATCATGACATGTTTGAATACTTTACAAGGTCACCGACAAATATCGACTATCGGCCATTGCCCTCGTCTGTTTTGCGAGGTTAAAATATAATTTATATTAATTTTTGATGATAAAAAAAGTTTTTTATAACAATAGCAAATGTAAGATGTATGAATTCTAAACCATTTATAAATGCCAACTGTTAATAAAGAGTAAAGTATACAAAGCAATAGAATATTTTAAGTGGAAGTGATTTGTAAACTAGGCTTGCAGTTTCCGTACATTAACTCTACAAAACTTTCATTATTCATAATAAATGTACTGAACATACTCAATTAAACAACATTTTTTTCCTTAACCAATTATTTACTACGTTGTAATATTATTTTATTCTATTATATAATCTTGGGTCATAGGATTACATTCATAATTTAGTACTATTAGTAATTATTATATAAAGTTTTAGTACATTATGTTGAACTAATAATTTTAAAGGAATAGTTACTAACTAGGGATAGGACTAACTGTAAAGAGGGATATAAGTATGGAATTTGATCAAATCCTCTGGGAATTTTCAAGATAATTACGCTAAACGAATAGGCCTAACGTACTTTTATTTGCTAATATTTAACTGTTCTAATAAATTTTTTTTTCTTCCATATAATACTCTTCACGAATCTTTTTTTTTTGTACGATGTACATACTGAGTATACTATTCAATTATAAAAGATCAACATGGGATTTTCATTTACATCTTACTCTCCTCCATCGTATGTTCTCTTAGCCACAAACAAATTAATGGAATTTAATAATATACAAACAACTTGTGAATGTTGAGGTATGCCCAGACTCCACCGTGGTCGGATAACTTTAAACTGTAGGTCCTTCATTTCATCCTCACAATCAACCTACCATTACCATAAGGTAAGTGTTGTGGGGTAGGTAGTAAGATGCGGTGCTATTCATAATAATAGATATTAAAATAAATTAGGGGCCTTTGAAAATATTGGATTTCTATTGGGGTTTATTTGTTGTAATGTTAAATTCTAAAGTTGATAAAAAGCTCTTCTCTATAATTATACTTTCTAGCGCGGGGATTTTCCAACTTTTCTAGATCATGGTACCTCTTGTAGGCAGGATTAGAATCCATGGCACTCTTGTAAAAATTTTCCAAGTGTTTTGTTTTATAATTTTTTATTTCAAAGTGAATATGTATCAGGTGCATATTTAACCTTTCTTTAACTATTAAAATTAAAATAAAGATTTGTTACTACTCCCTTAGGTAACTAGAATTAAACTAACAGAAATTTATATCAGAAATTTGAAAAAATGACACTGAAACGGGATTCGAACCCGGGGGACTTCTGCTATGGTATGCCCAATTCTCTACCACTGAGTACCCAGGATTCGTCATGTCCAGGTTTATTCTTCACTCAATGTTAGGCACGGTTGTCATTTTTCAACAATTTTCATAAACATGTCATCATTTAGGTTGTGGTGTAAAAAATTCCTTATAGCTTCCGCAATTTTATTCATATATATGTACTTATTTCTCAATGCAATTATATAACTGCACCTCCGGCGGATAGGCCAACTACCGAGTCACTGATGGCTAGGTTATCTGAAGTTGTGATTAATGATTCCACATAATGTAGTTGAAATTTCCATTATTGTCAATCACAGTATTCCCTGCCTTAAAATTATTATTATTATTAGCAACGCGTCTCACTACGCGTTGGGTTATCATCATGTTATTAAATCGCCACTGTTTGGAAAAAAGAAAGTTGTATGTGTAGTGAAAGTGTAACCTCATTTCCGTGGAGGTAGAGTGCTAATACAATTAAAGGAAAAAAACTTCAGTACACATTAGCGATTCGAACCTTGATCTCGTCATCGGAATTCCAGATATATTGCGAAAGTAAACTTCCTTATTATCATGCAGAACGAAGGGGTATGCGTTAGTTATTAAGTTGCATTTATGATATTAATTTAGCCCGGTGTTCAGAAATTATATTTCATTTAGTAATAAAATAGTTCGCGTGATTGTTGCGATGAGGATGATTAAGTTCTATATTCTTTGTTGCTTAGCGTCTCTTAAGCTATTCAGGGATTTATTCATTCATATAGTAATAAATGTAATAAAAATATTGTAGAGGATGAATTCAAAATGACACCCGTATTCATTTTCGAGGAAAAGTGAAACAACATTTCGAACTCCCCCCCTCCTTATCAGTCAGCCGGTCGGGGTTCGAATCCCTATACCTCTTCATCTAAAATCAGATAAGACGAGTGATAAGCTAGTCCATGTGGAACATCTCATTTTTATTTATTTATCACCTCTTTACTACAGTTCGGTTATACACTTAATTACTATTACGCTACATGGGTTAGGAATTGATAGTTGAAATTAGGAGGAAGTTTACCGCATTTGCGTGGAGGCAGAGTGGTAAAGACATTTAGGAAAAACACCCCGCTGTCAACCCAATTGAGATTTGAACCTTGATATATCCGTATTCGAGTTTAAGTCAACATGAAACTAGCGCGTTACGCAATCTAGGCCTGCGAGAAACGTTAAAAGAACATCGTCGAAACATCGATGTTTTATAGAAGTAATAGAACCAAATCAACGGTATAATTTTTCAAACCAATTGAAACTGTATGTGAAGTTGTATTTGTACTATAAATGAAATATGAAACTCTTGTATCCCTTCAAAAAATTGTATTAAACTATATAATAAAAAAATTTCTATTGTTAAAACATACACATAAACATATCACTGTCTCGGAATCGCTACAGATATTGATGGTGAAAATCATCTTGAGGAAACTGAGCCACTCTTTAGGTAAAAGGGCTACATATTCAATGTTGCAATAATACTTTGATCGATTTAACTTTTTATGAGTAGTTTTTTTTTAGCACCGCATCTACAACCGTACGTGTTATGGCACTCTATGTAGACCTACAAATTATCTAATGTGTGAAGGTGGAGTGTAAAATTACTTAGGGATAAACCACGATCAGTCATGGACCTTAGTTAACCACGATTAGTACACTGAATCTAGGTATAAAACCACGCTCAGTTTACATGTCCTCTAGATAAACCACGATCAGTACACTGACCTCTGGATAAACCATGTCAGTACCGGACCTTGGGATAAACACGATCGTACACCTTGACCTCTATGGATAAACCATGCTCAGTACACCTGACTCGAGGATAAACCACGATAAGTACATCCTGACCTCTAGTATAACCAATGTCAGTTACACTGACTTAGATTAACCACGATCAGTACCCTGACCTCTAGTATAAACCACGATCAAGTACACCTGACTTAGGATAAACCCACGCTCAGTACACATGACCGGAATTGAGGCCAACCCCACATCCTTGGCAGTCTAATCTATTGGAGAGTGACGCCTTTTAAACCATGACGACCAATGAAGTAGGTATTAATAACTAAATGTATTTTATTTATTAGCAATTTTTGTAAAATAGTTCGATAGTTTTAAAACTTAAGTAAATAAATATATAAGCAAAAAAGAATTAAAATGCAACAATTAAAACTCTTAGCGTCCAGAGTGGTTTGGAAATTGTAAGTTGGAACTCAAGAAGAGTTTCTGTTTTGACCCCAAGCTATTTCTTTTTTTCTTCCTTTACTTGGGGGAGATAATGATTCATAAATACCTGGCTAGCAGCCTTCCTCACCTCACTCGGGATAAGAGGGTGAGTTGGGAATGATAATGACACTCAAGACCCCCACTACTTACACAGCTTTTACTCCTTCCTAGCAGTTTACAGAATTTTAGGACTCACCCTGAGATTTTTTTCCCCTCATTGCCTTCAATTTTGGTTCATATTGTCTAAATGGGGGTTCTTAACGTGCACACTCGTGTTGGACTAGATTGCACGAATACAGGTAGATAGTGGTTCGATTCAGTTGGGTGTATTGTGGGTGGTTGTTTCCTTAAACAGCCCTCTTTCCACGCAACTGCGGGGTGCATTTCCTTAAATTAGAGTTTCATATCATAACTCATAGTGTATATTAGTACATGGGTAAGGAGTATAACCCGAACGGGTAGTTTAGTAAACACGTGGAGCTTGGTTTGATTAATCTTAAAACGAGCCTTGTCTTGGTATGAGTGTCCATCATCTATTCGGATATATCTTTACTTATTTACATTCTTGCTTGTATGGTACAGATATCACCTTTATTGATGTATCTTAGTAAATAACTGACCACACTTCATTGGCTGAACGATCAAGGCTTCACTCTCTTGTAGACTGACTGCCTGATGACGGTGAGTCTGGGTCTCAATCCTTTCGGTCTATTGAGGTACGTTTTATTCTAAAATGTTTCCAACCCTCCTATGAAAATGGGTATACTACCTCTAAAACCGTTCTTTTCTCATCCTATCCCATTAGTGTAACAACTAAAAGAACGTATGAGTACCAACTGGTCAAGGTAGTTACGTAAGGCGTTAGGTGATGAGAAAAAAAACTCATTCTTCCACATAAAAGATGAAATTATGTACGTCGGATAATAAAATCTACTCCCAGAAGATGTTGAAAACGGAAATTTGGAAGGAATGTATAGGAATTTGAATCCAACTAACGCGAAACGTTTAGTAATGTTAATAGGAAATTTCAAAATGGGGGGGGGGGGGGAGGGTTTGTCAAGGAAATGGTTTTTTAAATTTAGTAAACAAAAAAAACATTTGGATATTTAAATCCTTGGGCAGATCGGTAAATGGAACACTCAAATTATCTTAAGTCTAATAACTTAAAACCTCTAAATGGAATCCAGGAAATAGGGTTAATGGGGGCATAAACGGGAAAAAACAAATACTTTAAAGTATGCTAGAAAACTTTAAATTTGATGACAAGCTACAGATAAACTAACTCAATTCTTAAATTTGAAATCTTTAGTAGTATTTGGCAAAATCTAGGAGGGGTAGGGAATAAAATTTTCAACATCTTAGAAACCACTTATTCTTGAAACGGTTGTAACCGACAATTCGGCAGGGAGTTAAAGGGACCATAAGTCTCTCTAAACTCTAAAATGAAACCGGAAAAGGGGTGTAGTGGGGTTAAAAATTCATCTAGTTGTTAGAAATTTGAAATTGTCAAGCAGATTAGAAGAACACATCTAGCATTTAATAAAAAGGGTACTTTCGAAGAGGGAAATGGTTAAGGGAGAGGGATAGAAGGTGGGGGTGTCAAAATTTCAAACGAATTAAAGACTTTTACTTCTCTGTGTGTTGGAGAGCTGAAATTTGGTAAGCATTTAGGGACTTTACACAATAGATTTAAAATTCTGAACATTCTTAAATTCAAATGAAGGGTCGGAAAAATCTGAGGGGGTTCCCTTTAAAAATAAAAAAATAACGCTTTTTGGTTTACTGTTAAAATAATTATTTAAATTAAGTTTAACAGGCAGGACCCCAATAAACTGGCGAGCTAATATTTAACATCTAAAGTGGGAGTACGTTTAACATAGAAAAGGCTGGAGATTTCAAAAATGAATCTACTAAACCCTTATTGGTGTGGTAAAAAATAAAAATGTCATATAATAGTAGCGACCACCCAATGAAAGCTAACATTTCTAAAACTTTAAATTAAAAATTGGGAGTGGTGGGGGAGACAGTGACAAGGAAAATGAGAAGAAAATTTACATAACTTGAGAGAAATAAATAATTTAATAAAAATATAAAGTTCACTGACAAGATAGAAATAAGTTATTTTACTTAGAAAAGAATTAAGATCTGTATTAAAGAAACGCTAAGACTTCAAATACTTATGGGTTCGGCTCGATTGACAAGCGCGTGAGCGAATGAGGCGATACCATGGCAAGTGGCGAGCATGTGTGATTAGCAATAGTTGGTTAAACGGGGAGGCAAAGGTTGGATTTAGTTCAATGAATGAGGATGGTTCAATGCGAGTGATTTATTGTTGTGGATTCCCCATCTCTCTCCTGCGAATGTGATTTTTTATTTACAAGGCCTAATTTGCTATATTATTGAAGTTAATATCATATATCATATATATATTTATAACACCGTGTTATGGTCTTACCATTAAATCCGGCCTTTAGTATTTGTAGTGTGTTAAAACTTATCGTAATAATACAAAAAAATCAAATGAGAAAGCTTGTACTAGCAAACGCATAGATGTCGGTTTTGTTTAAATCCTCTACACACCTAAAAAGTAGTATTTAGCTTAATGTTTGAAACTTTGGGTTGGAGGTACACTGCCTGCAAAAATTTCAAAGTTCTGGGCTTTTTGATTTTTTCGACTTTGGTTTTTTGAGTAAACCACGTATTTGGGGTCCCCAATGGGAACTTTAGGTAGATAAGGTTACTAATTCACCTTTTTTGGGGTGAGAACTGATTGCCAAACCACATTCAGCTTCCTATACTTTTATTGTTTTCGAGATATTTTTGACGGACTGAGGTTACCCACTGACAATTATTACAGGGGGGATATTAATTTAGCATATTAATTTAATATACTTCACTGTGCACCTAACAAATCCAACTTTTTTTTTTTTTTTGAGTCCAGACTGTTATGTTCTATAAAGTTTAGTCTTCACTTTTACTTTTAATTTTAATGTAATTTCTGGCATTATATAAGTCTCTTACTTATAAAGCGTCTGGACTCTCTAAGGAAGGGAACAG
This sequence comes from Timema cristinae, assembly GCA_039000515.1. Classification (NCBI taxonomy): domain Eukaryota; kingdom Metazoa; phylum Arthropoda; class Insecta; order Phasmatodea; family Timematidae; genus Timema; species Timema cristinae. The sequence continues at coordinate 78,086 of JBCFYV010000349.1, forward strand.
TATTTAAAATACTAATGTCTTATACAAAGTGTCAACAATTTTATTAACAAATTGGATCACCTTCTTTAAATATAATTGAGAATTCACCCTATTTTATACCACAATACATCCTAGTTTCCTTTCAATGAATTAATATGCACAATCGAGTCTTTAGACGGGGTGATTGTCAACGTCTAAATTATCAACTTTTTCAACGTTCCCCAATCTTTATAAAGGACATTTCTAATGTACATACAACGTTTCTATTTCTGTTATAGCAATTATAATAATAATTATTATCATTATATTATTATTTCTTTATTATAGTGCTAGCAAACATAGTAATATTCATTTTATTTTTTTTTTACGTTGTTGTAAAATTAAAATGAAATATTGGATCTACAAGAGTTTTCTCAAATTCGGACGTTATTATCATAGAGTGTGCCTGCGGCTCTCGTTCGCATTTAAGTTGGTAACATTACTTTTTCCTTCTAGCGAATTTTTAAACTACCATATAACGACCATTTCTACCCACGTATGAGGTGAGGATTTTATTCTTTATTGTCGATGAAGCCATTGATACTACAGTAAGGATCCAAATAAATTTTTTTGAGGCCTTGCATCAGGATTTGCTTGCTAGTGGAGGACATTGTTTACAACGAACAAAAAAAAATTAATTTATTTAACTAAAAATCTAATAAACAAAACAAGATAAACTAGATTACACACACAAACTCATAAAATAATTGAAAAATACTTCAATTAAGGCGCGCAACCACAAGCACGTAACAAAGGTCTTTTATTGGAGGCATTCTTACAATCAACACAGAAAAAAAAATTAGTATATTGTATAGCAATAGTAGCGCTCTACCATACACAAACAAAAATTGTTCTGTTATTAGTTTTTTATATTAGTTTTGAAATTCCCCCTCCTCCCCCCCGCCCCCCCCCCCCCCCCCCCATCCCCGCAATAAGTTTCTAATTCACTTAAACAATTATAATTTTAGGATTATCTGGTTTAATATGGAGATGTTTTTTTACTGTCAAGCAAATTAGGTTTTCTACCACACCTAAAGTATTTTTTTAACTTCTCCTCCTCACCTTAATTTGCGGCGGAGTCTAATTAAAAAAATGACTTTGTATTTGATTTAGTATATTTTTTTTCACTGCCTGCCAAATTTCAGTTTTTTACAACACTGGCTGTAGTTGTTTCTTATTTATTCTGTACCTTTTGAGCCCCCCCCTTCCCCATGTATAATAATACTTAAGTACTCAAAGGGATATATATTTTTCAGTGATACACGCTTGTTTTTCCTTTACCAACAATTTGACCAAACCATTTTCAAACGATTTATATTTGGGTAAACAATGAGTGGACGCTTTATTTTGACACAAAAAGGGCAAAAGTAAATTATATTGAAATGTGATACGGCTATTAACTTCATTGTTCTTATTGATTTTGACCAACCCCATTTTAAACTTTTTTTAATTGTCAAGCAGTGATGAAAGTTTTATTTTGTCAATAAGAGTGAGTGAGAAAACAGGTTGGGACTACCAAAAATTCCAAAACTTATATAATGTAAATTATTCGTAAAAGTCTGAAAATTTAAATTTTTAATTAGTATCTGGAGTAAATTTATTTTGGCAGGAATGAAGTTATGAATTTAATATAAGAAAAATAAGTTTTATAATTGGAATTTTAAGAGTTAGATGAAAACTGAAATTCTAAAGGGAGTGTAAAGGCCACTCAAATGTCCATCAGATTCTGAAAAATTGAAATCTTAAATGTTTATTCTGGGAAGTGATGGGGATAAAAATTTCAAAAACTATAAGAATAACTATATTTTCACAGTCTTTAGACGATTGACTTTTGCGGATGCATAAGGAAGATGAAAAAAACTTTATAAAGTTCCTTAATTCTTAAATTTTAAATTGGGTTGGACAATGGGGATGGGAAGATCACCTATAAAAAATTTCAAGTAAATATAAAAACAATTTTGAGGGGGAATTTGAAAATTTGAAAACTCTGCATGTATGTAAAGGACCATCCAGCTATCAGAAATGGCATCCGTAGCATTATGAAAATTTCAATAACTAATTTGAAAACTATTTTCGAATTGTGGTTAGGTTGAAATCTGGATAAGGATTTATTTGGTTGTTTAAACGGTCTACTAAATCTTTAAATTTCAAATTGTGAAATGTGTGAATTGAAAAGTAGGGGTTGGGGGGGGAGGTGTTACTTACTTAATTTGTCTATGGCACTAGGAATCAAAAAGTAATTGCCGCCTTAAAAAAGTATGTCACCTATCCTTCTCTTGAAATAGTTCTATCCAGTCCACCTCATTAAACCTCTCACCTTCAGGTCCATTCTAAAGTTATCCTTATCTACGTCTAGATCTTCCCATTGGGGTTTGCAAGTCAATCCTAAAAAGTTCTAGAATCTCCCATCGTATTGATGTCTTGCTCTTGTAATCTACGGTCTTTAATTATCTGAACATGTTTTGTAATAAGTAAGGGTATGTTACGTCTTCATCTAATATAAAGTATCTTACCCAGTAGCATCATATGTTTTGCACCAAACTATCTTCTAACACCTTGTTTTAGAACAATCTTAAATTTGTGTTGTCATGTAAGGTTAAGAGACCACGATACATCAACCATAAAGAGCAACCGATATAAAATTATTATTTTGTATTTCTGAGTTTTTACATTCCTGGAGAGCCGGCAAATATATAAATTACTTATTGGTGAGTAATTACATTTATAGTATGCATTTTATCCATGAAGAGGTTGAACTATGGACCACACAAAAAACGTTTGTTTTTTTAGGAGAGTTTGGGGGGTAAGATTTCAGGCTAGTAACCAACTAAATATAATACTAAATTAGAAATGAATCGTCATATAGTACATTAATTTTAATATTTATTATAATTATTATCTTCACCGGTCTTTACACCCGTTCGGGTTATTTGCACTTATGCTATATGTAATTGTAGTGGTGATTGTGAGATGAAATGAAGGACCTACAGTTTAACGTGGAATCACGAAACCACTGGTGGAGCCTGGCATTCCCCCATATCACAAGATAACTTGTAGAGGTGAAGGAAGGTTTGGAAATCAGATAAATCTGTGCCAAGGACGAGGATTGACCGGCCACAGCATAGAAGTCTGAACTTACATAGACCAATGTCACCAATATTTATATAAAAATTTGACCAATCATGAGGAGAGATCTTGAACTTTCACACTTTCTAAGCACACCAAAGGGCCCATACCATTTTAGTCAAAAGACAAAGCGGGGGCCCTGATATTAAAAATCATCTCATATCCAATCAAATAAGTGTGCATTAGGCTGGACCCTACAAATCCGAACAATTTGACCCAATTAGTGATGGAACATACTTATTATCTTAAGAAAAAGCTTGCATTACCATTTACTTAAGACGTCCCAGGGACAATCCAAATTTTTGTTAAAGAACTTAAAAGGCGGTGGCCTGATTGTAAAATCAATATTTTATCCAACCATATAAGTGTGCCTAGGCCTAGGACTACAGTTTATGAGCAATTGAACGAAATGTGGGAAGGAATTAATTTTTTTAAGTAAAATCCTGCATTAACACACTTCCTCAGGCGCCTCCAGCGCGGCAAACCAGAATTTGTGATTTGTTCAAAAACATAAAGCAGGCATGTATTAAAATCCATTCTCTTTCCAACCATATAAGTGTGCATAAGACCTAGCCTACAGATCAAATAAATTTGATCAAACTTGGGTATAGAAACATTTAATTTTTTTTTAGACCCACGCGGACACGAAGCGGGTAAGAGATTGCTATATAAAATAAAACATATTTGCCAGATTAATATTTAGATACGATACTTATTCCTTTCAGATAATTTTCTTTAGAGAATAGTATCTGTAATCTATATTTTTTGTCCGATATTTTTATTGAGTATAGTATTGATACTTTTGTTTTTTGTACCACATTCCTAGGCGATCCTAACGTGTTTGTTTGGTCAATAGAGACCGTCTGGGACGGGAACAGTTTTTTGGTTGCACTCCAAAGACGATGGATTATGCAGCCCACGCTTGCCACCAACATTATTTCCTGATTAAATAAAGGTATTATGAATTGTTTATATTTTTATCAGACCTTGTTCAAAGCTTTTTTATATCTTTTCACTTCTTGGGGGAGTCATGGCCACCCATCAACAACAGAGCACATCCACAGGAGCGTAAGTAATCAGGAATTAGGTACGAATAAATTCATGATTCAACATTTTATAGTTCCTTCATATCAGGAATAAAAATAATTTTGTTAGCTTACTCTTTCTAAAACAGATGAAACCTACAAAACTACCTCGTATATTACTTGTGTAGTTTCAGGCTCAGTTTTTTAAAAATATAGACTAATAACGAAAAAAGGGATTACTGGGTAGGAATCCGTCACCATTGCTATAAGTGGCAGAGATTCTAATCTACAATATCGCCCATACCTTGAGCTCACACAAAGCATTTCACTCCAAGAATGTACACACTGATAATATGATATATTCTGACTGCTAGTGTTTAATTAATTTGACAGGCAGTTTAAATATATCAACCATTTGGGCTGTATTTATAAAAATACTGCATGAAGTATTAATTTTGTCAGAATGTGTTCACCTCGATATATATAGTGTTGTGTTGTATACATTTAATATAATTGATATAGTTGACACTGTAGATCAATAAGTAACAGGTCGGCTTTCTGATATAAGCGTCTGGGACAAGACTCTAAATAGCCGGAAAAATTATTGATTATGAAATCTGTGTATCCCTTTCAGCTTGATATAATTTGACGGGCAGGGTCTCTAAGTTAGTTGTTAAGGGCGTTTAACACTCGGTCGGCCGCACGTGTCTAACGTTGCTTGATCGTGTTGGTGTTAAGCTGCCTAGAACGTGGAGATCGAGGCTCCTCTATACTGGTTGGGTGCGGAGGGTGTTTTTACTTCATGGTTCCCCATTCTCCCACGCAATGTCGGTACACTTAATGTAAAATTACACCATACCACATCCACAGCCCATCAGAGTAATTTTGAAAACTACATGAACAAGGGCAAATTTGCAATAATTTTGCTATTGAAATTTTAACACATAATAATAATAATAATAATAATAATAATAATATAATTATAACAATAATAAAGACTTAAGACTTGTTTCTATTATATTATATTTAGATTAAAACCCCATATTGGTTGAAAATTTATGTGAGGAGTATTTGGACAACACGAGGCTCAAAACTTGACCATCACTTTACTTAAACAATTAGCAAGCATTACACTTTGTTATGACGATGCAAAGAGCAAATAGTTCTGAAACAAAAAAAACTCATCTCAAATTTATTTGAAGATAAGTTTAACACTGTAGATGGATTTTTTTTATTGAGTTTATCATGTTTATTTTAATATATTTAAAAATTGTAATATTTTAAATTTTAAGGCGTTAGGTTATGATTGCATATTTTTCTTTTGTATTTCTTGAATTATTTATTGCAATACAAATATTATGTTATTATCATTATTTATTATTATTAGCACGCGTGCTTACTACCCTTCGGGTTATACGCATTACGCTAATGTGTGGGTTTAGGGTAATGGTAGGGTGATTATAAGATGAAATGGTAGGACCTACAGTTAACTTGGAATCCGAACCACGGTGGTGACTGGCATTCCCCACATTCACATGATGTTTGTCAGAGGTGAAGTATGTTTTTATTTTTAGCGCTCCCTCTTACCTACCTGTTCGGTTGTACGCACTTACGTAATGTGTAATTTGGTAGGGTGATTGTGAGAAGGAATGGTGGAGCCTACAGCCTTAACTGGGATCCGAACCACGATGGAGCCCTGGCATTCCCACATTCACAATCGTTGGGATTTAAATACACGTCTTGTCAGAGTTGAAGGAAGGGTTTGGTAATCTGTAACTCTGTGCGGGACGAGGATTGACCCTGGGACCCAGCAAGAA
>JBCFYV010000350.1:0-84226 GCA_039000515.1 Timema cristinae
GTTTGTCTGTCATGGGGGTTTTTCACGCTTCATTTTTTCTCAGTTGTTTACAATTCCGGCGACAACAAGATTGAAACATACATATACTACAGCCCTCCCCCACAGTGTTTTTTGGTTTGTTTCCCAAAAACTAGCAGTTTCTCCCCCACTCAAAATTTTTAAATTTTAGTTAACATAACGAGGATTATCCTTTGGGGCCTCAAAAAGGTGGCTCGTTACCCTTTCCCCTTGAGTTGCAAGGAGAGTGGCTGATGGGGTGCTTGGTGTTCACGGGCTGTAAACAGGGTGCTTGTTGTTGCTGCTCCTTAAAAGGGCCTTCCTCGTTTTTTGTGTTGCCTTTTGGTTTTGCCCATTGTTTGCCCCGGGTTCCCCCCGGATTCTTTTGCGTGGTATCATCCCCTGGTGTCGTTCCAAAAGGGAGGTGGACCCGGGTCTGATTCTTTTGCCCGGTGTTCCTCCCACGGGAAAGTTGTAAAGGAAGTGCTGTTCTCTCTGAGAATATTGCTGCTTCCCTGTCTGAGCGGTCAACATGCCTTCTTGTCTACGACCATCCTTGTTGGTTACTTCATACATCCATTCTCCTAAGGTTTTTCCCCACGTGCCCGGGGTCCACTTGGGGGGTTGGGCAAATTTTCCCCGAATCCACACTGTGTTCCTAGGTGGAATGTCGTTTTGGGTGTTTGTTTGTCTTTTCTTTCCTTCCTTTTGGATGTGTGTCCGGTGGAGCATTTCTAGAGCCCCTTTGCAGTTTAGACCCCTAACAATTCTGCCCGGGGCCATCCAGTGGTTTCGTGTGGGGTGATTCTGTGGCTAAAAAAGGGCACGCGCAAGACGGTATGCCCAAACTCCCTTTACATGTTTTTTAGACCGTTTTTTATAGTTTTACTGCCCGTTCGGCTGCCCATTATTGAAAAGGGGGATATGGCGGTGTTCCACATGTCGACTCCATTTTTCCTCAAAAATTCAGAAAAATCACAGCACTAACTGTGTACCATTGTCGCAACTAGTGTGTCTGGAAAGCCATGTCTTGCAAAACTCTCGCATTTTCTTGATAAGTATCCGGCTGTCATTGAGCTTTTGTGGTGGCTTCTATCCCTTTGGAATATGCATCCATACCAGGAGTAGGGGTGTCCTTTTCTGTTTCCGGGAAAGTCCCCAAAGTGAATCTGGACCCCGGTTTGCTGGGGGTTTGGCCCTGGGTGCGTTGTTTCCCGATTGGGTTTTGTTTAACTTTTTGGCAGATATTGCAGCTTTGTACAGTCGCTTCTACTTCCTTGTCTATGTTTTGGCCACCAATTGAACGCTGCTGCATACTTTGTTTTATGATTCCCGTGTGTGAAAAGTAGCTGTAAGCTGCTGGTCTTAAAAAGGGTTTCATGACACTTGATCAACACCCCCTTGAAGTGTTCGTTTTGGGGGTAAGTCCCAAAAAGGGGTTAGGTCTGGGCCCCGGGTTAAACTGGCCACCTCGTTTCAATCAATCTTTTAACTTTGCTCAATACCCCCATCCCTTTCCTTTCGACGCCACTTGGGGTGACGGTATAGGTCCTTCACCTGATATATCCAGAATAAACTCCCCAAAGGCTCTGGGTAAGCTTGCTTTTTATGGGGTTTTGGTAGTCGCATGCCCCACTTTCTTTCCCGGTCGATACTGCAGGGGCATAGTCGTAAAGGTGATAGGGTTAATGACCATCGAGCAGCGAGGTGAAACCACTGTTTGGGAAAGGGGTTTTTTTCAGCAGCTAAAAATCCTAAAAATGGTTTGTGATCTTCCTGCTGTAAATTTGCGCAAAAGGGGGTTTTGAGAAACTTTGTCACCCCATAGACAAGAGTAAGTTCTTTGCTTTTGTGAATAGTTTTCGCTCCGCTTTGGTGAGGTCCCAACCCAAATGCTATTGGCTTCTCAAAACCCATTTTCCATTATGTGGGCAGTACTGCTCCAATTCCACAAAAGGGTGGGTCACAGGTAAGGACAAAGGTTTGTTTGGGTCGTAGTGAACCAAGACCGGTGCTGATGTTATAGCATTTTAGCTGCATCCCGGTTCCCTATGTTCCTCGTCTTCCACTCACTGTGTTGGTCCAATAGACTAATGGTTCCAGGAAGAGTTTGTTGTGAGAAAACACTCATAAAAGTTCACAGGCCCAAAAAATACTGCAACGTTTTTATTCACAGGGTTTTTGGGGCTTCTGAAAAGCACTCACTTTTTCAGACATTGGGTGTAGGTCTGAAGCTCAATTTCATACCCCAAAAAAGGTGTTGCGGGGACCCCAAAAACTGACTTTTTTGTTTTTTCACCCGAAGCCCGCCCTGAGTCGCTGAAGCCCTGACAGAGTTTGCCCTTTGTGTTTTGGAACGTTTCTACTTCCTACTATGTCGTCCAGTGGGGATGGCCACCCCCTCCATTTTTGCGAATAAGTTAGCCATATTCTTTGGAAAATCCCTGGTCCCCGCGGTAATCCCGAATGGCAAGTGGTGCACCCTTGGAGCCCCCTGATTGTGTTTACTGTTAAAACATCTGCAGATTCCACGTCTACTTTGAGCGCGTAATGCTTGCTCAAAATCAATTTGTGAGAAAAGGTTCTCCTGCCATTGTGCGAAACCCGTGACGCTGTAGGTAAGGAGTATGTTCGGGCTTTTTTAAAGTTGCCCGTAGTCCCCACAAAGACGAAGCTCCCCTTTCCTTTTTAAATTTATAAAAGGGTGTGGCCCGCTAGAGTTTGTCCGGGCCATACACCCCCGTCAACTAGCCTTTAAATTTCCTTACCCACTCTGTCTCTTAACGCAAATGGACTTCCGGGCCTTACAATATTTTGGTTTTATGGATGGACCCACTCCAATTCACCATGGGTCCATTAAACTCCCCAAATGTGGGGTCGGCCACTGCCAGGTAACCTTGTACTTGGTGTTTAAACCCTCAACTTCACTCGGCGTAAGAGGGTATTTTGCACTGTGACCTTTTGTTTGTCCAGTATCCGGGTCCCGGAAAAATTCTTGTTGACTCTAATGCTGGTAATTTTGCTCTGTGTTCGCTAAAGTGTTTTTAAACACTCACCCCATGAATTGTAACCCAAGGGGGCTAAAACCCAGGTTTTCCCAAGTAGATGGGTCCAGGGCCTTGGCTACTGCCAGGGTTGGGGTCGTCTTTTTCTTTAAATTGAACCTCTATGATTTTGACCCTGTAGCCTAAGTGGTGGTCAGTCCAGGTCCAAATCCAAATCCAAGGATTCTAACGGGGTTGGTGCGGCCACAATATTTATAAGTTTCCTCCGAGATGGCTCAGGCTGCCCCTGTTCTACCTCCATGGTGTAAACATACCGTCTATGCGCAAGAAAGCTTATTGCGGCATTGGGGTTCCCCTTTTTGGTTTCAGGCACACTATGTTTCGATATCTTTAATATTTTAAAAGTTCCAGCCCCCCTATGAAGCTCCTCGGAATCCTGTTTATGAGGCTCTGTTAATCCTTACCTGATGTGCCCTTGCTGTATTTCCCACCGTCTCGTCTCCGAAAGACAAACAAGGCTCCAATGCCCCCTTTTGATCACAAACGTCAGTAAAGCTTGTTTCGAGCCACCGTACAGCGGGTGTTTGAGTTGCCCCGCACACTCAAACACGTCCCGGGAAAAAATGCCCTGCCCTGGCCAGGCCCTATTTGATTGAGGGTGGATTTTCCCCACTTACGGGGTTTGACCCTTGGTTTGGTTGCCGGCGCGTTCACCGGAAGTAGGTTATATTGGGCCTGGACCAATCTCATATACAGCTGTGTGTTTTTGCTTCATCCGTACATCCTCTACAATTTCTGGCAACTTCAGCCCCTTTGGCAGTTCTATTTATTTTAAATGTCAGGGCGGGCTTGATAAAAATTTTGCTGTAACTGAGGGCAGCCAATCCGAAACAAATTTATTACGGAGCATCTTTTCCATTCCCCCTCACCACCAAAATCACAACCATCGGCAATTCGCGAAGATCAGTGGCAAAACATCTATACTCTCCCCCATTGCTGGCTCGAGGGTGAACTGGTGGGACTGCACTGTCTCGTTTGGTGAGGCGGAACCCCCGTAGTCCCGCCATCAATCAATTTACAAATGGAATCTTGCTCAAATCATGTGCCCCAAATTCGTCTTTAGGATTTTTTTTGTAGCTAAAACCCCCAATACACAAAAAAAAGGGGTCTTCTGCGTATCCTCAACGATTTTTTCGATAAAAAAAAAAACTTTAAATTCGCAAGTATACGGGCCCTGTTGAGGTCTCACCCACGTTAATTTCCCGTTGTTTAGACAAATGGCATAAAGTGATATTCCAACCAATTAATTATTAAATTTTACCCCACACGGGTTTGTTAAAAATTAGTGCGTCCGTTTCCACTACCTCGCGCCATTTTTATGTATTTGGGTGATAACAAGGGGCACATTATAACACAATATCCTAGGTACAGTTCACGCCAGTTACCTCGTAACACGAAACCCACCCGTTTTTCTGTCCCCGGCGTTTTCACACTTCACTTGTTTCTCAGTTGTTTACAATCTCAGGGAACACAAGCTTGTAACATACATATACTCACAGAGAAACAAAAAGACAAGTTATACAATAATTCAACCACTGACATTTTGAAGTGAAAAAAATTGATTTTAATTGCTTTGTTTTTTCAAGGTTACATATTTTTCCTGGTCGGTTGACACTAGATAAAACTAAAGCTTTACACCTCTTTGAAGAAAACAAATGTTTCACTTTTGGAATGTTTTTTTTATATAAAGACAAAGGTGTTTTTTTTGGGAAACAAACAAACTGTTTTTATGGAATTTTCTAGAAATTTTTTAACTTTTTCAAAGTTTATATTGTTAATTTAAAAAAAGGGAAAAAAAATTATACAAGAAATCTTTAAAAGCAGCCCCTCCCAGATAAAAAAAATTGTCCGTTCTTAACAAAAATATTTTTTTTAAATCAAACTTTTTGAACACATTTAAAATTGAACCTTTTGGGGCCCTTTACAGTGAATATTAACACCACAGTTAAATGACAACCCTGTGCGCGGGTAAACACAAATCCTCGGCCCCCGGCACAGATTTATCTGATTCCCAAAACCCTTTCCTTCACCTCTGACAAGACATTTTTGGAATGTGGGGAATGGTGGGGTGAGTAACAGGCTACTTCATTACGCAAAAGAAACTTACTGATTTTATAAACATGAAAAATAAATAATTGTTTAATACCCTAAATAGGCTATTTTCATCATTTTTAAAGCAAAAAAAATTTGAGTTTACTTATACATTGTTTTTTTTCACTACTTTTTCTATTACATTACATTTTCTTTAAAGTTAATTCTTTTTATTTTCCCTCTTTTATTTGAATTAACCAGATTTTCGGATTAGCGTATCGGATTAAAAGACTCTCTTTTTGTTGATTTACAAGAAAAAATTTTATACTTACCATTTTTAATTTAACAAATGCTTATATTATGACATAATATTAGCCCGATAAAGGGTTAAAATTATTTTTTTTTAGGCCCCTTAAATTAGGAAATTTTGCTGAATAAAATTTTAATTTTTTTTCAAGGCCTTTTCTTTTTAACTATATTTTCATTTTTAGTGTGCATGGAAAATTTTAATAAAGATTTAAAAACAAAAATTTTTGAGTGATACTAAGTTTTAAATTGACAATTTTTTAATTTTGCATAGAAAAGAAAAGATATAAGTATTTTTTAGTAACTTTACTATCCTAACTTAATTAAAAAAAACTATTCTAATTTCAACTTTCAATTTCATAAGATTTTTTATTTACTTGCTGGGATTGAAAAAATTGTCTTTATATAATGATTTTTTCCCTTTCAATATTCAAAATAGTAAAATGTGGTTTTGGGGGATATAAAATACAAAAACTGATCTGACCTTATTGAACCCAAAATGCCAATAGGCCTATAGGGGAAAAGGGTTTTAATCAAATGAATATCATTGAAAGTTTTTAAATTTACAAAAAACAATATTTTGCAACTACAAGATTGTCCAAAATGAAATATTTTTGGGTTAGAAATAAATTTAAATTTTTTTTAAAGTTTTTTTAAATTTTATTTTTTTGGGGATAAATGTATTATTTTTTTGCATACCCAAACCCCGATTAAAACACTTTCATATCGGGATGAGTTTTTGTATGCCCTTTTTTGTTGTACATCTGACACTAGCCATTTTCTATTCCTTTATGCATCCTTCACTTCACTTCAAATCAAATGCCCCCAAAAAGCCTTACGCTAAAAAACCAGTGAAAATCACTTTGTTGCAGTCTGGACTGTCACTGGGATCCAAAATCTTTAAGCAATTTCGCGTGTTCGCAGCAGCAAGCAGGTGTGCCCCATCGCCTGAAAAAGGCTTGTCGTGTGTCGCAAAAATGTTTACATGGATTTCGGGTAAAAATGTCATGCTTTGTGTGTTTTTTCGGCTCAACCTACCCATTCTATTAATTTACTCTCAAAGGGGAAAGCAAACACTGCTTTATTCCCCGTGACGATTCAACACTGCCCCATTGTGATCAAAGAGCTTTGGCAGAGATCACACTTGGCAGTAAGCAGGGACTGGGATCAAAATTTTTGGGACAAAGCATGGGAACTGGGCTGGGGAGGATTGCAAACGAGTATTACTTTCGGGAAACCATTGTAAAATAATATTTTTTTGAAAAGTTAATTATGTTGTGTATTCGTCGTTTTTCCCACCCCCTGTTCAGGTATCATATTACACTGATGAAATAGGGAAAGGGAAGATATAATTGAAAGGAGTAACAATTTTGGGGTGGTAACACCCAAGCAGGATTCAAAAACCCCAAACTCCTGTATTTTGCAATCTAGTATAAAAATTACAATAGGACACATTTGATCACGTAACCCTCAAAAGGGGCAAGTTAAATTTAAAATCTAAAATACTTTTTTCATATAACAATATAATTGGGAAAGTCACATTTTTTTCAAGCAGCCCTTTTTTTTTTTCTCATTTGATAGCTTTTGTTTTAGAAAAGTAACAAACTTTTTCATTTTGTAACAATTTATTTTTTTTGGGAAGGATTTTTGAATTTTTTTTGGGTGAACTTCAACATGTAATTAAATTATGTCCAATATAGTTTTATAAGATTATTTATTTTCTTATTTAGACTTTAAAAAAACTAAATGAAACCAAGACAAACTGTCTTCTAATCAAGAAATGTTTAAGAAATCTAATTACCTACAAATTTATAACTACATTTTTTTTAAATTAAATTTTATGTGCATTTCCTTTTGTTTCCTTTAATAAGTCAGACAATTTATTTAGAATGTGTTTGTAAAAACATTTTTCTATCCATTTTTAACGGGTTGTTTTTTTCTTTGTGACTTAAAAGTATGAATGTCAATCATTAAAACTATACAGAAAATCTAAAAGTGTAAAAAAAGGTTGTTTTGCTAGACATTTTTAACTGACTGATTTTAATTAGTACCAACATTCTCTGCATGAAATGACTAAAAAAAACTAACCTACTTGTGAGAAATTTTAATTCAATCCATGAACTAAAGTTAGGTTAAGTTTTTGGGTTAAGTACCACCATAGTAAAGTATTTTTTATATGCAATAGTTATCCTTTTTATTTTTTAAACTTCCCCAAACTAACAGAATCTAACCTTTCAAACATGATTAGGTTGGTTTTGATAATTTTTTAAATTATTATTTTAGTAGCATTATGTTCTCAAATTCTTGTTACTGGGATGATGGGTGTTGGATCATTTATTATTTCCTGTTACATATAAAAACCAGTTTCTTTTTTTATAAGGGTTTTTGTACACCATCTTCCATTGAAATATATTTTGAAAGTTAAATTTTAGTCGACAAACAGATGCTGTTGGGAAATTTTCTTAATACAACAAAAAACACTATCCAACAACATTGTGTGAATAAATAGTGCTATTTAGCGCAGTAAAAATTAAGAAAATATTTTATGTAAAATCAAAAGTTAGATATAATTAATATATAACTGCCACAAACACTTTATAGTTAATCTACACACATAAATTTAGAAGTTCTAAAACGTATAAATAAAGTAAGAAGGTGCTGCCATTTACAATTATTTCAGAGATCACATATTTCAAAGAATTCACTAAATTATCGGTATTTAAAAAAAAAGTTTTATTGTGTATTTAATTTTCTTTTTTCACCTTTGTAATAATAAACATGACATAAATCAATCAAATAAAACATATAATGTCAAATTTTAGCCACACTTAATGTTGGTGGTTTCTACTGTTCTTCCTATAAAAATGCAGAGTCAATGAGAATCCAGATTTTTCTCAATCAATATAAACTATACATCACCTTTTTAAAACATCAAAAGCTCAATAATCTTGTTGGTTAAACCTCTCACAAATACAAGCATAGTTAGATAATTTTAGGCAGCAAGGTTGGGGGCTTTTGAGAAAGATGTCATAATGACAATGTTTGTCTCTTCACATGAAGAAGATCTATGGAAACATACATACTTTGCTCAATGCATGATTATAACAAATACAAGCAGCACATATGTGGGTGGGACAGTCGTTACAAAAACAACCACGATGTAAAGACTTGCTTCACTCCAGGTTCGGTTTCCCCACCTTTGGGTTGAATCTTTGAACAAGGATGATAATGCATTCCTGTATCTGAAGAAGATATTCCCAAGACTAAACGAGGCTAAAGTGAAAGAGAGGATCATTATTGGCCTACAGATACAAACTTTTATGCTGTATTCGGTTTTTGAAAACACACTAAGTTGGAGAGAGAGGGCAGCGTGGAATGCATTTGAATCTGTGGTCCAGCTGTCTTGGAAAAATAAATATAATAATTGTAAAGAAATTGTCACTGGTATGTTGATGTGTTTATTAGCTATATTATTATTATTATTTCATCATTGGACTCTCATCTGGACTTTTAACCTCGAAACCTGAAAGCAGTAAGTGACAAACACGGTGAAAGGTTCCATCAGGATATTTCCGCCATGGAAAATAGGTTTTCTGGAAGATGGAACTATAGCATGTTTGCTGAATATTGTTGGCCCATGATTATAAAAACCTCAGAAAATGGCTACAAGTAAAATAGGTCAAAAATATTTTAAACTTGTTCATTAGAAAATCAAATGTACATCGAATATGTAAATCAATTTATTCTATAAGTAAAATATTAAATTGTTTGTGTCAAGGAAATGATACATGGTATAAAAAATGTTGTCTACAAATTCAAATTAAATACCCTAAAATCACATGAGGGCATAAAAATATCTAAATTTGTGGTTCAGTGCTATTTTGTTAAGCTTGGACTCTGTGACCTTAAGTGGAAAGTTCATAGTCAGCAGAATGCAAGATTGGCATTTTACACTCTCCTGGACAACTCTTTGTTCACCTTATTAACATCCCAGCCAATCAAAGCTTCTTGTATCTTAAGGTTTCGCAATTAAAATGTTGTGTGCACACTTTGACTATCCTTATTATGTTTGAGGACGTACATAAACCAGGGTTCTTCATTATATAACATTCTCTATTCTCCTGTTTTTTTCATCCATCTTAGGTCTTTCTTAACACTTTGTTAGTCTCTTAAAACCAAATGAAAAACCATATTTGTTTTTTATATGTGTGCTGATCACAAAATATAATTATCTTGTCAGAACTAACTTTCTTATGTGATCTTCAAATATATGGCACATGTTATTTTCAATCATGAATTTATAATTATTATAGAATATTAATATCTAGATACGGAGCAATCTATCGAGTTAGGCAAACAACTCCATCATACTAAATAAACTATTATATTTGGTACACTATTGTTTCTAAATATTGGGCATTTTTCAGAAGCAATGGTAGCTTTACTTCTAATTCTTCATTATTGTGTGATCTGAAACTATTTCTGTAAAAATGTCCTGGGTACAGCAGAACATTACGGAGTCACTGAAACTTGATAAATAAATTGGAGATAGTTGATCTTAAGGGTTGAAACACTACTGTAATTAAAATATGATCCTTTATACTCTACTAGCTGTTGCCTGCTTGCGTTTTCACTCTTCTTTTTTTTTTAAATGACTCGCGCGCCACCTATTGTAAAATTTAGAAACTGAAGGTAAAATTACTTAGGTTGTTATTCACAGGGGTTAGTACTATTTATTCATAAAGGGAACCTCTGTGCAAAATTTCAGCTTTCTAGCTCCAAGGGTTTGGGCTGGGTGTTGATGTACATGTGAGGCTACATGTCAGGCCACATGTCAGGCTACATGTCAGGCCACATTCAGGCTACATGTCAGGCTACACCCATACCCGCAGGGACTGGATCTATTGTCAAGCACATCTAGTCTAGTTTAAATCCTGGCATTGTGTACTGAGGGGGCTTTCTACTCTCCCTCCACGCACCTACTATTAATATACCCTTCCTAATCCCTTATACATTAGCATAATCATCACATAAGCGTATAACCTAAATGGGTAGTAAGACAAGGTGCTAAAAAGAGGTCCAAAAAAAGTAAGATGCAGATCAAAATAAAAAACATGGCGTGCCTCCAAATGAACATGTAACCTTATTTCACATTTGTTCAAAACATTTTGAGATTTTCTGTAAATTTTTGTAAAATGCACAAGAAATATGACACATAATTTCAATCAATTTTGAGTTGTAAAACCTGCATATCAGGGATAAAACTTTATCTGACAACAGCAATGCAAATAGTAAACTGTATTCCTTATTTGATTGGGCAAGTCAAATTGTGTTTGTTCTTGTACCATCGAACAGAAATACACTTACTCCTCAAAGAGTGAAAAAAGGATTGCTATAAATAACACTTTATTTTTAATACTTAATTCAACATGTTCTCTTGTACACAATATTTTATTACAACTTAGCTCACATTTTCATTGTGTCTGTAACATGCTGTTTATAATTAGTCTATTTCACTGGTCAAATATAAATTTAATCTAGTGTTAGTTTAATCAAAGTGTTTATAGTTATAAGTAATGTATAAAGTGTTCATTTATTTGGTATTTTCTTCTTTTTGTATTATAACATTTCAGACAGGCATTAATTTTTTTAGGAGCAATGTACATATTAATGATGCTCAATTTGGTGACCATAGACTGATTATATCAAGACTGAGAAACATAAAATAAATTATTATATAGAAAAACAATTTAACAAACAATGTGGGAGTCATAGAAGCAAACAATAATTAGATAATACTAAAAGGTGTCTAAAGTGTTTGGTTATAATACTGCCATTAAAAGATTTTTTCTCACGGTGAAGAGCTGTAGGTTTGATTTGTTATTGTAATTAATTTTTATAAAGAGTATATAACAGGAACTTACATTAAATAAACACCCTTTTTAAATTGATATGTGTAAATGATTTGTGTGCACATTTTATTGGCAAATTAATTTGTTTTCATACGTGTATTAATTCTTTACAAGATAAATGTTTTAATATTGTAAAAATTAATATTGAAATTTAGCAATATTTATTTTGATATTAAATTCACCCACATAGATATTATAAACTAATAACTTACATTTTGGCATGATATTCTAAAATGGTAATTTCAAATACCTCCTTGTGTCTTGTGTTTAATAGATCAGTTAAGAGTCTTGAGTTATTTATTTTGTCCAGTTGGTTTGTTGGGTTTTTCAATAATTAAATACGAAGATTTATCAACTTACAGCTGTGTGCAACATATCCTACAAACTGTACAACCAAACCTAAAACACTCATTTATTCCTGATTGTGTTTCATGTCATACTATGTTGTATTTTACTGTCATATTTGTTCCATTACTAGATTTGCGACCACATATCATGTTAACACTACACAATGTGTCTACAAGGTTGTCTATTGGTCTGTCAATAAAACGGACAACACCATGCTAATGTAGCTACTGTGTTCAACTTTAATAATGATCTAAACATGTAAATGTATTTACATTAGTATGAGGTGTGTCCGCCATTATTTTCTAGAACAGCGTTTAATCTTTTAGTATAAGTATGTGATAAGTGTACCGGTGGTTGTCACGTTCTGTAATCATCAACGCATCCCAGGCCATTAACAATTTCAGAAGAAGTCAATAACACTGTTTGGCAACAGTTCCTGTGTTGCATTTTCCGTCAAACATGGGGCTTTGTCGTAGAGAAAACAACCTATTTCTGATTGATAGTATTAATGACATCATATAAAAATTGAATTACATTTTCTTGGAAAAAGACGTGTTGTATCTCATTGTTCGGGCCTTACACCTTTTCTCCACACTTCACGGACCACGCCAACAACCCCCTCTCTTGACTGTGCTGCTCCGCTCTTTACTCTGCGCCAATTATAACTCTCCTCCCTAGTCTATTGGCTTGCACGGCGGCCCCTTCTCTCTCGTTGGACAAGACAAGACAGCAGTGGAAGGTTAAAATACAGGGACTTTTCGCGCAGAATTCAGGGGCTACCAAACCCTGGCATGCCACCTGTCTACAAAGAGCGAATAAATGGTTGAGTAGCTTAAAGAGCAAATTTGTTTAAATAATTCTCTCTCTCTCTCAACCTTTTCCTGTCCCACCGCGACACATGTTATCGGGACCTCCTCCCGTCCCACCGCAACACACATTATCGAGACCTCCTCCCGCCCCATCCCAACACACGTTACCGGGACCTCCTGTCCCACCGCAACACACGTTACCGGTACTCATTTAACCTTTTCCCCTTTCCAACCAATTGTCCCTTTCATTCGACCCTGTCCTTTTCCCAGCAATCTCGCAGGATGGACTACGTCCGCTGCTCCGGCAAGGCCCACAGAGAGAAGACAAAGCAATACGCCACCTGAGGGCCCACCTTCTACAGCCCAAACATCAATGCCAGGAACTCTGAACATCCCCACACCACCTCAACAGTCATAAGAGTACCTACCCCTAAGTTATCTCCTTCATCTCCTCATCTTCCCTTCTCACCAACAACCCTACACCCACCTACTCCTATTTTTCTCCCTTAATCCCCGGGGGCTATCATCTGCACACCCTAGTCACCCCCCAGCAATTCTGTGCTTTCTTCCCCATCTCTCTTCCCTACTCTAACCCACAAGAGCCGCGAGACCAGTGTCTGACCACCAACGTTGCTCAGAGACTGGACCTATAAACTTAAACCCCCGAAGCCAAGGTATATCAGACTTCCTGAAATAACGACATTCCATAACTCACCCTCCTCTTTGATATTAATATTCCGGTGCAATACAGCTTCTTAGAAATCTCCTGTTATTGTTCATCATCCAAAATACCATTCAAAGACCCTTTCATTTTGGTACAGTCTCCAAACTGTCATAAAAACAATTTGTCACTTGATGCAAGATGCATAAAACCCTCTTCGTCCCAGTTTTGGAGATGATCACAAAATCATATTCTATCTTCATTGCTTAATGCTGATTTCATAGGCTTAGGGGTAACATGAGTATGCTCGATCATGGTATCTGCTACCAGTTTGATGAGTAACATGCTTTGCCTTTTTCTGTACTTCAATGCTGTTTATCACTCACTGCTTTCTTCAATTATTGTATTGTCTTTCTGTGAGAGTGTTTCTGGGCATCCTTCACCGAATTCAGTTTTTCTAATTTTCACACCCTTTTTCCAATTACTGGTAACTCGCCGGTCTCTTCGCCGCAGCCTTTCAGCAATCCACTTGTGATTGATAAATCGTCACCTGAGAATGCAAGTGTTCTATCTCCAAAATGGTAAAATTTGAGATATTTGGTGTTAACATTTATTTAGAATGCATATGATTCACCTGCGATGAAATTTAGATTACTATATAATTACTTAAGAAGATACAAGCTCGAGTTGTCATCTAGTAACATTGGTTTTATACACAAGATCAAACTTCAATGCTCTTTAGCACAAAAGTGAAAAATTGGACATAGAATACTTGCATTCTCGGGTGACGAAATGTCACTCTAGCTTCAATTACCTCCCAGAATGCATTAGCTTGTTTTTATCAATGAATCTCTCCTCGCTGTCATTCAATATGTTTGCCATGGCTTAGGTGCTTTATATTTCCCCAGAATAATTTCAGTTATGATGCATGTCTAACCTTCTTTTCCAGACCCCTGTACAAAGATTATAGACAACCTCATACAGTACACACGGATGCTTTTCGTTGCCATCCTATCATGTTTTACATAAACTTCCCTGGTACTTTTAGCACCTCCCTTTACCAATACATTGTAGGTTTTACAATCTACTGTCCACTTCTAGTTACTTTACATTTAGTATTACCATTTCCATAATTAGTATTATCAATAGATATATTACTTTTGTCTTCATTCACAGCTGTGTTATGATGGGGTTCATAATGAACTGTATCGCTAACACAATGTTATTCAAAGTGTCATTAGAGTTGTACATACCTCTCTCGTCACTTAATATGTTTGAGCAAGGAGCCTCATATTTATGCAAAATCAAGGCTGACTTCCATATTGTACAACAAATGTTTGGCATTGTTTAGCAACAAGTTGTTTGTTCACATAGGCCACTGCCTTGGGAATTAGATTTGATATACATGTCCTTACAAGATGACTCATTAACAATTGAGGTGGTGATAATTATTCTAGTCCTGTTTGTCCTGTTTGTTGCGATATTCTAGTAGAGCCACCCAGTAATCCTTTCCTTCTTCCTTACTGTTTTTACAGATATTCTAGTAGAGCCACCCAGTAATCCTTTCCTTCTTCCTTACTCTTTTTACAGATATTCTAGTAGAGCCACCCAGTAATCCTTTCCTTCTTCCTTACTCTTTTTACAGATATTCTAGTAGAGCCACCCAGTAATCCTTTCCTTCTTCCTTACTCTTTTTACAGAATTCACTCTCTTTTCAGATAACCTATTTAACTGTGGGTAATTAGGATTTGATATCCTGAATTCGAAATCATAATCCTTGTAAAAAGTATGGCATTCATATGAATTAAGAAACCTATTATCTGATATTATCCCATTAGAAGTTCTATGTGTGCTAACAAATTATTTTAAGAGCATCTTTTATGTCATGAGATTGTTTAATGTGCATTGCAGCCATTTTGAAAATAAGAGGTTTAGTGTGTACAGACTCTGTTAGAGTTTCTCTCCTAAATCATGTTTTATGAGCTTCATCTTTGGAGTGTATGTACATATACTGTGTACTATTTTACTAAATTCAGGGTCATCAGGAACTGCACCAATGATGTATGTTCTTGAAAGCAAATCTGCAATGTATGTTGTTTTTCCTAGTATATACTGAACATTGGGGTTATGCTTCAGGAGCCTAAACTTTGTCAAGACTTTTACAGTGCGTCCATATATTAAATAAAAGTAAAAATTTTAATTTGTAGCATATACTATTGCCCAGCCTTTTTCAGTGTCTGTTATACTCCGTAAGCCAAAAGCAACTGGTTGCTTATTTTGAAGAAGACAACATCACAGACCTCCTTGGGAAGCATCACATTGTATCCTCAGTGACTTGGAGGAATCAAAGTTTGCAAGAACTGGACAGTACTGATCACAGATTTGGGAGTATTGACACAGTCTGGGTGATATTGTAACCATTGCCACGTTACATTTCAGGGTTCCTACAGTATTTGTAAAAAAAATTCTCCCTGACTTTCCCTGACTATTTTCCCAAGTTCCCTAACCAAATTCTCATAAAATTTCTACTATAACTTTACGATACTATTCATGTGAAAATATTAATTCAAATACATTTATTTCGGCCTCCTCCTCCCCTACAGCCGACCTTGCCTCACCTCTCATGGAAGAATAAGAAAGATGACGTCTTGCCAATCAGTTCAGGGAAAATGATGGAAAAATAATTAAATATGTCTAATCCTATCAAAAAGTTGTAACAAACTTGATTCACTTTGGTATCATGTGCAGAAATACGTACTAAATAGCAGGCCACTAAGAACCTACTAAAAAGTTTGGTATCATTACCTAAACTGTACATATCCTGAACTGAATAGCTCACAACAGGAGGAACTGTTTCTGCTTTCATATTATTCATGTCTCAAGTCAATTTTCTTTTTATTAAAATTATCAAAAGTCATACAATAAGATACTATGCTATATTTAATAAAGTGAAACTTGTTTCTTCTTCAGTTCTTGCAACTCCACTTCTATTGCTTCTCGTTTCTCTTCAGTTGCCTTTTTTTTTTCCTTCTAAATCTATAACTTGTATATCTAATTTCCTCTTTTCTGCCTTCTTCTTGTTTTCTTCACTTCTTTCCTGCTTCTTCATCTCCAAATATTCATGATAGAGTTTACGAGCCCCTCTTACGTAATCCAACATCTTTTTGATAATGTGTATGTTTTTAATCCCTCCTGCTTCTTGTATCTCATCATGAAGGTGAAGCTGTGAAGTGACTGTTTTTTCATGCATATTTTCAACCATTTAAGATTTATTGACTGAAAAACCACCTTCAACAGTTGCATTCCCATGCGACAAGATAAGGCAAATCTTTATTACTTCCCAAAGATGTTTGTAGTTTGCATCTCCTATTAGAAAGCTACCATAAATAGTGTCAAGTCCTACTTCATCACTAAACTGATCACAAGGACTAAATATTTCTTGAAGATTAGATTTTTTGAGGTTGCAAAAATGCAAGTATTCTTCTAGGCATTTTCAGCAAGAACATCATTTATGATGTTGGCATGGTTGAGTTTCTCCAAAAGAAAAGAAAATCTCTTCTGGCCCAGTTGAGGTGAATGTGAATAACACAAGGATCCAATGAAGACGAACCTCTCACAGCTTTCTGTTTTAAGGGACTTTTTTCTTGTAGTTTTGCACTCATGGTGGTTAACATACTGCGGCACTCGTGTATAAATTCTAGTTTTTGTCTTTCTGTTACTGTGATTGCAGTTTCTCCTAACAAACGTTTTGTTGCAAATGCTACATCAATATTTTTGCCAAGGATCAAATTTTCTGATTTTTGTGTCGATAGACAGTAATTTTGGACCCATGCACTTCATCAGATCAGGTTTCCCGCAACGATTCATAAGGTATCTTAGAAGTTTCTCTACAGCTTCAAAAAGATATGGAGTCTTTGGTTTTGATGTCTGGAACCGTTGCAGGAAAGGCTGACATTCAACTGCAATTGTCTTTCAGAAAGCTAGTTTACATTTTAGGAATGGATCACAGGCTGCTCTTTTCAGTGTCTCTACAGGTTATGTTTTAGGAAGTTTTGCTTCTTTGAGAAACTTAACAACATGGTCCCAAATTTGTAATGCCCTTTGAAAGCACTTTGCATTCTCTAACCACCGCACACCACAGAACTTCAATGGAAAAGATGCACATCCTGTCAACTGGGTAAACAATGCTCGATGAGCTGGAGAGTCAGTGAACAGGTAGTACATGTGACGCAATAAGCTACTTATATCCCAATCAACAGACTCCACTCTTGTTCTCAAGGAACCATGAACAACATGAAGCCCACATGTTCCCAGATTTAGCAAACTACATACTTCATTGTCTGTGACAGATTTGATGTGTTCCTGAAGAAGTGTTATAAACTTTAAATTGACATTTGGGCCATCCATTGACACTTGTATCACTTAGAGAGTGGAAGAGGAGAAATACCATCCAGAAAATGCTTCAGTAATTTTTCAGCGGTGTTCCTATCGAATAACACACTGTTTAAGTAACGACTGATGACTTTATGATTTTCCTTGTCCCAAAGTCTTATTACAATGTCCATTTGTCCTCTTTGAATAACTTTATTCAACGCTCCATCAAAACAAATTACAAAGTTGTTACATGATTTTAAGCGGTTCAATAAATTGTTATTATAGAATGGAGCCAAGCCATGCACAATGAAGTATGCAGCCATGTCTCCACCAAGGGTAAAGGCATTGGCAATGGAACACTTGGGAAACATCAACTGAAAAATTGTACTTAAATTATTGCACGAATTGAAATACATTTTTTGTAAACAACTTGCATAGCCCAAATGACTTCCGCCTTAGTTTTCATCTTTTATAACAAAAGTGTTATGGTTTCTTCGAGGCACTACACTAATTTCACTTTTGGCAACAGCTTCCTTCTGCGGCTTTACGATTTCCAATGAAACAGAAAAACTCTTCAAGTAACCAGCCAAATCACCACAAGGTAGAATGTCTTTGTGTGCCAGAGATTGTGTTGAAACAGGGGGCCTTGATGAACCTGAATAACTTGACTTTTTTGAGAAAAAAGTCAACAGAGAGCGTTGATTTGTCAAAGTTTCAAGAGTTTTGATATGATTTGGTCCTTTTGCATGGGAACCTAAAGCTTGCTTTCTCATATATCTTAGGTTTATAATTTTTTTGCACACTTTACAAAATGCCTGCAACTTACTACTTTCAGCGCCACTTATCCAGCATGAGAATTTAGGAAAATTCTCTGGACTAAGTATATCACAATACCCTTTATGTCTTCAAAGAACTGTTCATTCCATTTTCAGGAGTGCAATCATTGGAATTTAATAATACTTAGTTTTTATTTCTTCATTTAGGTCTTGAGGGTCCAGAAGTCAGAGTCGTTATGAACCGTTGGGTTTTTCAACAATGACTAAACTGCAACCCATGGTTTGGGCTCCTTTACCTTCACAAGAATGTTATCTTTTACCGACGTGTCCAAAGTTGACTTGAGTTTACTGTATACAGTTTGCGCCAGAATCCTTGGTGGCATTCTTGTGAAAGGTTTTTTTTGTTGTTTTTTTTCACTTTTTTGGAAACTTGTCAAGACCTGTGGACATTTATTTATTTTCTTCTATTAGTTTTGCTTCCAACACATTGTCTTTTGAATATCAATTTCAGTTTCATAAGTTTCTGACTTCACCACTTTAACTATTTTGTTTAGATTTAGACTCACACATGCATCTTAAAATTGGAGTACCATCAACATCCACTAGTCTGAAATCTATGTAGTTCACACCATTATTGTACTCACATCTGAGATACAAAATACCTAGAGGCTTTATATTTAAATCTCTATTGACTCTAGCATTTCACTTGTAAACACAACCTTAAGCTTTTGGTTAATTTGCTTAAATAAGTGAATTAAAATAATATTGACTTTTGGTCATGTCCACATTTAAAGGTTCACTATCCCTTTTATTATTATTATTATTATTATATTATTGTGTTGTAAAGTCATTACTTGTCTGATGTTTTGACATACAATAGCAAAATTATTACATTTCCCACACTTTAATCATTGCTTACCATAATTTGAACATTGACGCCTTTCACGAGTAGAGCTGTATCAGTGGCATTTAAAAAGGTAACATCTTGTGAATGTGTGGAATGCCAGGCCTCCACCGTGGTTCGGATTCCACGTTAAACTGTAGGTCCTTCATTTCATCTCTCAATCACCCTACCATTACACATTAGCGTAAGTGCGTATAACCCGAACGGGTAGTAAGACGCGGTGCTAATAATAATAATAATAATAATAATAATAATTTAAAAAGGTATTTCAATGACTCTGGATTCTTCTCTCATTGACGACTCTTGAATGAGCTATGCACAGTTTCCACAGCAACTGGAATCGAGCTTATAACTGGAGTTTACAATGTTAACGTTTGTAAGTGGCTAAGTTGTCCTTGACTATATCAGCCCATTTTCTAAAGGTGGAGTACTAGTAAGCGTGAGTTTAGGGCAGTATTTTTGCAGTTTTTATAGCACAAACATGTTTTTGCCAAAATAAATCAAATATTTCTTCTATAGAAACATAGAATTTTGTTTTCTGCACATGCTATTCTCAACAGTTGTTGAATATCTGTCATGAGCATGGCGGCATTTGGTGACAAACTTTTATCTTTATTTAAAAAGTTTGTCACCAAATGCTGCCATGCTCATGACATATTCAACATTTGTTGAGATTAGCATGTGCAGAAAACATAATTCTATGTTTCTATAGAAGAAATATTTGATTTATTTTGGCCAAAACATGTTTGTGCTATAAAAACTGCAAAAATACTGCCCTAAACTCACGCTTACTAGCACTCCACCTTGAAATGCAGAATCATTGTTCTAGACCAGAGGTCCCCAACCTTTTTGGACCTTTGAGCACATTCAAAACTAACGGTAGTGTGGTGGGTACCAATTACTTTTTCAGGACAAATTTATAGTCGAACACAATTCATAATGCAAATAACACACACACAAAAAAATACATATTATTTAAAAAAATTGTGAGTTTAAAATTTAAAAAAATAATTAAATTTGTATATAAAATAACGCAAATGGTACTCACGCAGAGTTATTCCAAAACCAGTTTAAACAATTGAAACCATTTTTACCAAACCAAAAGTCAATGTCGATCATTTAAAAAAAAATGCTTTAGTTACCGTTTTAACAAGACCAAAATAAAGACACAAGGAAATATTTAACTACTCACCATCATTTTGGTGCTTATGTACATTTTAAAAATATATGTTTATTCTGTGTTCATTCAGGCAACAAATCTGGGTAGACTCATACCAAGATATTTACAAAGGAAATAGGAAGTATTAGCATGGTATTAGTGAGTAGAATGGTAGTTCAGAGTAAAAGTACACTTTGTAAATGAGCTGGCAAAGAAAGAGGAACAAGAGGGAGGGATCGGAAATCAATCACAAACTTCTTGAGAACAACATACCTGGAGATAAGCACAAACTTGATTTTTATAGGTAAAGTGACAGATTAAAATTATTAGTCAAGAACATTTCAGCTGTGATCAAAAAGAGGCGGGAATAGGGGGCCCCTGTTCTAGAGGAACGAGACAGTGTTCCATTTATTTATAACATGACTGCACTCACGACCACAGATCGCTTCAACCCTACACAATGCATCCACAGTACACAATGATGCTCTGTATACTTCCCTGGTAGATACTTAGAACATTCTGAAAGGGGGATGACGGGATTTTACCCAGCAACCATATATCAGAGCGATAGATGACACTTAATCCTACCAAATCTTCTTAGACTCAAATTCAAGTTTTAGAAACAGAATAAATATTGGGATTTGAGTTTCAAGTTTGAACTTAGATTGATGTTTCTGACATCTAATTGGGATGTTATTTTTATGACCTTTTATCTAATATAAGCAAGTACATAACCAACATTACCTTGGTACCATTTTCATAGCTTAATAATTTAATCTTCTTTGGATGGAACACTTTTTTATAAAAAAATAAATAAATGAGGATTTTTCTATTATTGTCAATTTCGGTTGATGAGCAAAAACACGCCCTAGTAGTAGTAAAATTAGATAAAAGGTGTAAATACTTGTAGAGGGCCACCTGCAAGATACAGTGTGCATCTGGAGAATATTTCTATGCCAGGAGGTCTGAAAGGGAGTGAGTCGGCAAAGTACATCGTTTTTCACCGGGCATGTCTTAAATGGGTGAGAACAACCCAACATGTAGTTAATATAGAAAATTAAATTTAGCATGGATATTCTCAAATTCATTTTAACTTTCTTCTTAAAACAATATTTTAGCAAAATTAAAATTGAAAATATTTTATGATATATTTATTATATTATTAAAACAGGACATTTTAAATAACTAACACAATTTGATTTGTTCTTAAAACAACTTAAATATTTTTATTTTTTGTGAAAAGAAACTAATCTTAATTTATTGAATGTAAAATTATAACTGTGATTACACAGGCACCTTTAGGTGGGAATGGAGTTTGTATTTTAAAGGAACATAAAATAATTGATTGAAATATCTATAAATGGTTTCATTCTATTTTTAATTGTATTATCATACAGATTACTGGTACACTTTCTTTTGTCTTAAAATTGATTTCCTTTTCTGTTCATAAAATTTATGTTGTCACCAAGCTTTGCAATAATTGCTGATATAGCAGTAGTGTGTTGATTGGAGGCTTGTATAACCATACCTTCACCAAATGTGTATGTTATTTTATTACTTAACAATTATTTTGTCTAAAAGCTCCCACATTGTAGGACTGCTAAGCTATTGATTATAATTATTATTAGTTAATTAAAAGTCTGAATCATTTGTACAGAAAATTATAAGTAAAAACTATATAATAAACATCCATGTTTCTTAACATTGTTAAGGTGATGTTGGTTTTTCCAGCCATCTATAGTGTTTCCATGATATTATGTATGTTATTTATAGTTAGATATTTTTCTGGTCTCTTTAAACACACCATGTTTTAGCTGCATCTGATAAGTATAGTTTTTATTTCAAATTATCAAAACTTATGTATTACACCATAGGTGGTTCATGGAAAGTACCAAATCACATTTTTAAAGTATAACTTTTTTTTTCACACATGAGCTTAAATTTCAAAGATAAGAGTTATGCATGGCCTCATCTTCACTTGGTGTCCATGAGTCACTCCTTTGAGATATTATTTTATCTCCTTTAGCTTGCTTTTAAATATTGGGATTAAATAATAACTATCTACATCCTTGTATCTTTAGATTATATTCAATCTTGGATTTGATTTGGCTCCTGAAAGTTTTGAAAGCTCTTTATTTTAATAAACATTAATCATGAATGTTAAAAAAATAAAAGCTCTTCTACAAATAAGTTTAGTTGTATTTAGTCAACTAAGAACTGAAATGTTATGTTTATTGCTGGCAGCAGCTCTGTGGTACCCATGTTATTTCATGTTTTGCATTGTTATTTTTGTTGTGAATGAGCAGTACATGTGCTAGACTGACCTCTGGCAACTGTCCTTAGCGCTAATGCCATAGACTTTGCATTATATCTGCATTGTCCTGGGATTTTGTGTGTCTTTGTAGAGGTTGATTTGATGGAACATTATTAAAATATTACAACATATTTTGTCTTATCTTTGGAAATAGTAGAACTCTATATAAATACGTTAGTGATCTTACAAACCTAAGCTCAATTCAAGTCATTCTTAACTTTTGAGTTAAAATTTAGCTGAGATTTACAAAAAAAATATGTACACTCAACAAAATGATGCAAGAACTTAACATAATTTTGTATTAATTGTAGTCTTTGATAACTTCTTTAAAAAATATATTCAAATACATTAATTTGGATTTTTATTAATTTCTTCGATTAAAAAATAATCACTAAAAAAATTGGCAAAATTTATCTGCTAATGTAGTTCAACTTAATTTTTCTCTTACTATGCAGGTAGCTTCTAAAATAACTAGTTATCTAAAACTTGTATTTTATCATTTTTGTAGTACTTTGGCTGGACAAAAAGCAAACTACAAAACAAAATTGTTTTTATGAATAGTGGGTTTTTACTTTATCTTAGGCTATTTTAATCTTCTAGTAAGTATCAAGGATGAAGAAATGAAAGGCATCAAGGTAGTACCAAGTGAGTCCTTAGATAGTGACCACAGGTTAGGTTGTTGGTGGCAGACATGAAGGGATGGGAATGTAGGAGAAATGCAGTAAGACAAGAAAGAAGAATGAGGGTATGGAGGCTAAAAAATGAAAAGGAAAGAGAGATTTACCTAAGAAAGGCATAAATATTAATAATTTAATACCCAATGATAAGATGCCAAGTGTAGAGGTTGAATGGGAAAGGTTTAAGAACAGCCTGAGGGGAGCGGCAGAGGAGGTATGTGGGAGGACAAGTGATAAGAAGAAGTAGGAGACATCCTGGTGGAATGACAGGTTGAAGGAAGCAGTGGAGGAGAAGAATAAAACATTCAGAAGGAGTTTTAAGAATAAGAATGAGGAAACATAGCAAGAATATAGGGAGAAGAAGAAAAGAATGAATTGAGTGGTATGGGAGCCAGAAAGGATTGGACGAAAACAATTAACGGAAAGCTGGAACGGGACATGGAAGGAAGTTTGTTGTATAGCCAAGTAAGAAACTGGGGTAAAGAGGAAAAAAAAGTTAAAATGCTAGATGAAGAAGGAAGAATGTTGACGACAGGAGAGGAAGAAAAGAACTATGGAGGAGATATTTTGAGAAAATGTTCAACCCTGAAAAGGAAATAAATGAGAGTGAAAGAGAGAAGCAGGAAGAAATAGAAGAATAGGAGGAAAGAGATCCATTATGGATAGAGGTGAAAGACACATTAAAGAGGATGAAACCAGGAAAAGTGCCAAGTGTGGACGAAGTAACTGTTGAAATGATAAGAGCTGCATGTGAAGCATGTATACAAGGGTTATACAGGGTAATGAGAGTTGTTTGGAAGCAGGACAAGGTACCGGAAGAATGTAAAAAAGGAGCTAGCTATAATACCTATTTTCAAGAAAGGAAACAGGAGAGATTGTACAATTTATAGGGGGATAACGCTGATGTGCCACTGTACAAAAATATATGAGAAGATACTGGAAAAAGAATAACAAATAAAATTAAAGGTAGGTGGAGAGTGGAACAGCACGAATTTAGGAGACAGATGTCTACAATATACTTAATCTTTGCCATACGACAGCTGGTGGAAAGAAATTATGAATATAGGAAATGCTTGGAAATGGTATTTATAGATGTGAAGAAGGCATATGATAGCATGAA
Source organism: Timema cristinae (assembly GCA_039000515.1). Lineage (NCBI taxonomy): Eukaryota > Metazoa > Arthropoda > Insecta > Phasmatodea > Timematidae > Timema > Timema cristinae. Next base: position 24,454 of record JBCFYV010000350.1, read on the forward strand.
TAGAAATAAATTTTGGAAAGCGATTGAGTAGACAGAAGTGGAAAAAGGATTGGTAATGAAAAGGAAAATCATTTATGAGGATAACCTGAGTTGTGTTAAGGCGGAGAGTGGGAGGAGGGAGTGGTTCCAAATAAAATAAAATAGTGAAGCAGGGGAGTGTACATTCACCATTACTCTTTGTAATGGTAATGGAAATGGTCATGAAAAATGAAAAAAGTGGCAGGAAAATGATTACAGCCATGATGTTTGTTTATAAATTGATGGTATGGGGGGAGGAAGAAGTGCAGGTACAAGAACAACTACAAGAATGGGATGAGGATGTAAAATAGTGTGGAATGAAATTTAACATGGCAAAGTGTGAAGTGATGGTAGTGACAAGGAGGAGGGTAGGGCCTAATAAAGCTATAAGGTTGGATGGAGTAAAGCTGAGAAAAGTACAGAACGTAAAATAGCTTGGAAGCATGATTGAGGAAAAAGGTGGAAGTATAGAGGATTTAATGAGAAGAGGACAGCAAAGAGAGTTCTATAGGTGTAAGAGACCTGCTATGGAGAATAGAAGTCACTTTGAAGTGTAAGGAAGTATTGTGGAGGGTGTACTTTTTATCTCTTGTCACATATGCAGCAGAAACATGGAAGAGAGACTAGGAAAGTTTGAGCCATGGGAACGAAGTTATCCGGGGGAGAGTTGGGGTACAGGGAGTACATGGGATTGTAGATGAAGCAAGACTGAGATGGTATGAGGATGGAAAAAGAGAGGATGCCGAAAAAATGTTGGAAATGAAGTATGTGGGGAAAAAGACCGCAGGGGAGGTCGAGAAAGAGATGGGTGGAGCAGATAACAGAAAGTGTTAAAATAAGAGAAGAATTAAAGAAGGATAGAGCAAGATGGAGGCATTTTACTAATTGACCTGGCCTCAGGCTTGAAACAGTTTATGATGAAGATTGCTATGGGTAGGCCAAGTAAAAATAAAATTAACAATGGAATATGAATCTGTAATCATTTTGAAATCATAGTTAGGTTTCACTGATAAAATATAAGTAATACTTAAAACAGCAAAGTTTTTTATTCCAATCATAATTTTTTAATATCTATATAGTAAAAGTGATAAAAGCAAGGCAGATTTTAAGAAATAAGCAAATGAAATTGGAATTTAAAAATAGGAATAGGCAATTCATTAAGCTTCATAAAAATGCATGTCTTCCATCTCAAGGAATGTGCAATATCCCTTCATGTTGACAGCCAATAGTGCATTGCATCTTTTCCACCATTGTGTGTCAGGGAAGAGTGTGGTGGTGATGCCTGTGTTGGTTTGTGTAGCATCCCACATTATCTGTGTATATACATGCCTGGAATATTTTGACCAAGGAACTAACTAACTTTGACTTTCATCGTCGGGCTTGGTATCTAAAATAGAAAAAATGATTCCAGACCAACATAAAACCAAGTTGCGTGAATGTTGATATTTAAAAGATCTTATTAAACCTAGAGATGGTTAAAGATTTTTTTTTAAATTATAACTGAGGCTTTAACTAGAGATGTCAAGATACCTATTTTTCTCAATTCCGATTCCAAAGTTCAACCTCGATTCCGATTCTTGAACATTTCCTTTTCATTATTTTTCCAAGCATTATCGCACAGAAAATCTAATTCTAATGTGCCTGGTACCCTACTCCCCCCTCAATGTGAAACTTGGACTCGACCATCACAACACACAATCGCTTGAAACTTTAATCTTACAATCTTGTAGCTATTTACTAAACGCACTAAAAATTAAAATAACTCGAATTTAATTCAATAAATTGCGGATTTTATAACAGAAAGAAGAACACATTTCACACGTTAAAAAAAATTTCAAGTCATTCACCATAACTGATCTTACCTACACATGGTGGCTGTGTCTGAATAGTCCGTCTAAGGTCCCTTAAAAGCAATGTGCACCTTAAAGTTGCAATGGCGTCGGCTTAAAGACTGGAAGTGATTTTTGATGGTGTCTGAATTCTCATAAAGTGTGCAATTGCACTTTACTAAGGGCTACATACGACTTACCCTTTATAGCGCATTTTATATTGAATGAAAGTATTATATATTGTGTGACAATGGAATAAAACATTCACAAACTGTTAAATAAAACTAGTATGGTTTGTTCTTTTTTTATATACATAATTTTAAACGTTTAGATTTCTCTTTCAAGTATGAAAATCTCTGTCAAAAGGAAATTTATTTACGGGAAAAGATCTTCAGTAAAATTTGTTTGAAAATAATACTCTACAGATAGAATTAAATATATTAGGGCAATATTTAAATGTATAAATATATATTTACCAATTTCTCTAAATACGCAAAAATGTTTGACATGCTCCTTGGTATCCCTGCATACATTGCTCATCTTTTGGCTCATAATTTCTTTGTTTATTCAGCAACCACTCATTCAGAAAATGTATTAAAACAAGAGCTCAACATGTAAGTAATTTATTTTTGAATTCTTATAGGAGTATGTATATATCTGGCAATACTTTTACATGCTTTAAAACAAATTGATAAGTTAAGCTAGGTCTAGTTTAATTTTGAGATTCCCAAAAATGTTAAAGTTTATAAAATTGTGATAGATGTACATGTAATTGTGGTAGATGTGCATGTTTTCCCATTACTTTTTTTTTTAACAATAACACATAAAAGGGTTAAATAAATACAAAATATAGTTTAATCTAATTTTACTTTTTAGCATATTATAATGCTCATTTTTTAATTATGATTATTGTATGTTAGAAATGTTATGAAGTAAATCGTAGACATGAATTTCCGAATGAACAAGTTAACACTTTATTACACAAGACAATATAAGTGAAAATAGCACACGACACTACATGACAGTCTTCGAGGAAACGAGCATCCAGCAAGACAAGAACACCAAGGAGGTAGGAGGTTGTGTGTGCATTCATACCGTCCACGAATGTGGGTATGCGCATGCGCAGATGACGACACTAGTTGTGAGCCGAGACTCGTGAACAAATGTTCTCAGCGTAGCATGTGGTGTTGTCCTTGCTCAGAGAAATGGAGTCCTGACACTTCCCCTCGAGTCAAGGATCACGAGAAGAAATAACATCCTCATGTCATGGCAGCCATCCCAGCAGATTTTGTGCACCAAGAATGCTTTGATCTTGTCAAAGCCTTGGTCAGAAAATCAGCTACTTGATGCTCAGTTGATATGTGGCTCACAGTGATACACTTGTCCTGCAGCGTGTCCCTGACAAAATGGTAGCGGATGTCAATGTTTGCTCTTGGAGTGGAATATTGGGTTCTCGGCGAGCTTTGGTTATCACAATAGATTGATAGATCTGCCAACTCGTCAAGGTCCAACTCACGGATAAAACGTTGGATATAATTGGCCTCTTTTACACATTCTGATAAGGCCATATAATCGGCTTCTGTAGTGGACAAAGCTATCGTCTTTTGTTACCTAAAGTCCCAAGAAATCGGGCTTCCGTTGAACATGAATAGATAGCCTGTATAGGATCGTCTATCCTCAGCGCAATTAGCCCAATCAGTGTCTACAAACCCTTTCAATCTTTCAGGATCTTCCCTGTAGGTAAGTCCGACGAGTATCCCTTCAGGTACCTGAGAACCCGCTTGGCTGTCTTCCAATGACTTTCCCCATAACAATTGTTGAATTGACCCAGGTAGCTGACAGCGAACGCAATGTCAAGCCGGGTTGATGTGGACAGGTAAGTAAGAGCTCCTACCAGTTCATGATATGGGAGCTTCTTGTCTTCTTCATTTGGTCCCTGACTTCCCTTCAGTTTTGCACATGGGTCGATAGGACTACTTACTGGTTTACAGTCGGTCATGTTAAAACGAGCAAGAAGTTCCCGTACATAGCCTCGCTGTTTTAAAGGTATGTACCCATCACCCTGGTCAATCTCAATGCCCTAACAACACTTCGCGTAACCAAGATCCTTTATCTCAAAATGCTTAACCAGCTCCAATCCTAGGTCAGCGATTGTTTTTGGATCTTTATACTCAATTATAATATCGTCTACGTATGTCGCTATCAATGTTGCGTCTTCCTCTGGACCGATTTGGAATAAACACGGATCAGATTTTGTGGGAGAGGCGCCAAGTTTCACAAGGGTTTTGTCAAGCTTAAACCAGCTCCTGCCCGCTTGGCGCAACCCATACAGGGACTTCTTCAGAAGGCACACTTTGTTACCTTTTCTGAATTCGTTCAACATGAGCCTGGCCTTTTTCCTGGTCAAGCTATTACTCTCGGATTGTATGATGCTTTGTAATACTAACTCATAATCTTTCGGAGTCTCCATATGGATTTCTTCTTCAAGCTAGCCATTCAAGTAGGCTGTAGTGACATCAAATTTTCTGACCTTCATGCCGAATCGCGCTGCCAGTGATAACATGAGACGAATGGATCCGATTCGTGCCACGGGTGCAAAAGTCTCTGAAAAATGAATGACAGGTCGTTGGTTAAATCCTTGTGCTATCAACTTCGCCTTCTTCTTCTCAATCGTGGCATCGGGTTGTGATTTGTTGTGCAATACCACGCGGCATCCGATGACTATTCCTTGTTCAGGTCGATCAACAAGCTTCCATGTATTATTTTTTTAGAACAGACTTCATCTCACTTATGATAGCTTGGAACCATTCTGAAGCATCAGGACCCATCATTGCCTGATTCATCGGCACTTCAGAGATGAAAGTTTGCTCGACAATTTCAGTTTGTTCAGGGACACCGCACCGGGGTGATAAATCTTCCTCGGCCTTCCCCTTCGAACATACATCACAGTCTGGTTTAGTCGTTGTTTGTGTGAGTTTCACTCCGGTCACGACCTATTTGCGTACAGCGTTTATAATGTGTCTCATATTCGCGTGTCCGAATCTTCTGTGTAATAATTTGAGCGGAACTCTAACCTGTTTTTGAGGAAGGGATGCGATACGAGCGTCTTCTTAAAACTGGCGCACATAGTATAGATCCCCAATTCTGCCAGCATGTAGTTTGACTTGTCTTTTCAAGTTCACTACTTCCGCGTGTTTTTCTTTATAAATAACATCAAAGCCTCGGTTGGTAATCTTACTGACAGATAAGAGGTTAGTCCTCAGATCTGGCACGTACGATGTGTTGATCACTGTGACATTTTTATTGTTGCCCTATACATTGGCGGTAAACAGTATGTTCCTTTTTCGACAATTTCCGCCGACGAGTTGTTCGCGAGATTTAACGTACCACACTTCTCGACACTGATTTCGCGGAAATTGCTCAAATCGTGGCACAACTGAGTCGTAGCACCACTATCGACACCATCTATGGTTTTGCGCTGATGTCTCGGCGGAATGAAAACACACGTTTCCAGTTTCCGATATTCTTTTGTTTTTGCCATTGTATCAACATTCAGACTTTTGTATCCCGGCTTTTTGCAATTATCACTTCGTACTTTATCTCCGGATTTTTTCAATTCGAAATCACCTTTGTTTTCACCCGGTATCCTTTTTGAATAATTTTGTTTACCACTTCTGTTTATGAACATGGCGTCCGACATTTCGCCACGCGTATTTGTTTTTCGAGCATCGTTTTCTTCGAGTATCTTAGCGTGTAGGCCCTCCGGCGTTGGTACAGTAACCCCATGGCTTCTTTGGTGCTTACTGACAGCACACAGCTGAAAGTTGACAGCTTTAAAAAGTTACCAAACCAAATTACGTATCCAAACGCCGAAACAGATGATCTGCAAAAAAAAAAGTGTTTATCAGCTGTCACTTTTGACCGTCAAAATTTAGGTATATACCTAAATGTTGACTGTCAAAAGTCAGCTGTGAGCTGTCAGTCAGTACCAAAGAAGCCATGGGTCTACTGTAGCTCGTCACACGACTCGATCGCACACCTGAAATTTTCGAATGTCGAAGTTAAAACTATACAGCAACATAATATCTAACTGATCTGGATGTATGTCGATGTCCATGCCACTTAACTTGTCAACGGTGTTGAAGAATTCGTTCAGGTGGTCGCGTATGTCTCCACTGTCCGCCATCTTGTGTAAAGTCAATCTCTTCAAAAGTGTTGCTTTCCGGACAGGACCTCGAGACTGATCAATTTCTCGCAACCTCGTCCACATGACACGCGACGTGTCACAGTTCTTTACCTGTTTAAGCGCGTTTGGAGATATTGACAAGAGTATGTCCGATCTTGCCTTCTGATCGTTTCTTTCCCATTATAGCACCTTGGCGGCATTTTCGTTGTTATCGCCCGGTTCCGGCTTTGTATTTGTGCCGTTAACAAATTCCAACTTGTCGTTTTTCACTAGCACGGCCTGCACTTACAGTTTCCATGTGTCGTAGTTTTGTTTGTTGAGCCATTCAATTCTTACCGTGTTCGTGTTCATCGTGGTTAATGGCGGTTTCACACACACTATGATCTATGAGTCACAGTTCGATTTTTAATTTGTAACTTGTAATTATTTTGTTTGCGCACCTGGGCCCATAACCTGTTAGAAATGTTATGAAGTAAATCGTAGACATGAATTTCCGAATGAACAAGTTAACACTTTATTACACAAGACAATATAAGTGAAAATAGCACACGACACTACAGGACAGTCTTCGAGGTAACGAGCATCCAGCAAGACAAGAACACCAAGGAGGTAGGAGGTTGTGTGTGCATTCATACCGTCCACGAATGTGGGTATGCGCATGCGCAGATTACGACACTAGTTGTGATCCGAGACTCACTCATCGGATACAAGTAAATAGGTTTAATTTCACATATTAATTTTTTTAAAGCCTAATCTGGGCCAATAAAATATTTGGTTTATCATCTTATTTCCACTCAAATGATAATACACTTCTTCAAAAATCCCCCTTTTCTATTACTCCCTTCCAACATATTTTATCAATGTGGCTATAGACAGGGAAAACCTGGAAAAGTCGGGGAATTTTTGGATGACAAAGAAAAGTCGGGAATTTAACTAAAAATAATGAAAAGTCAGGGAATTAAAAAAGATGTCTAAAATATCCTATTAATTTCGCAACTAAACACTAAAACTAAAGTTAATAATATCTAAATAAAATAACTGATAAAACCATTTATGTTTATTAGATACAAACTTTTTTTAATATATGATCAATAATAAATAAAACTAAAGTCAGCATCCACCATTAAAAATGGAAAAATCAGGGAATTTTGTAAAATATGTTTTGTAGCAACCCTGTTTATTCATTAAAGATTGGTATGATGAATGTTTAAACTAAACTTTTTCTCCGCAGAACTGTCCTCGAACAGCTGGGTGGCGAAGACATTTCAGTTGAAAAAGCAAAAAAAAAAGTGGGACAATCTTGTAAGAAAATACAAGGTATTTATTGATTTGTCTTTGTTTCACTTGTTGATTAAATTAGATTTACCTGTTTAGAGCTAAAATCGAGGTAAGTTCTGAATAAATGTAATCTATTAGTGGGGGTGGATTTCACTTTGCTAGCCATCTCATTGCAAACTGTTCAGGCCCGCATCCAGAATTTTCTTTCTGGGGGGAGGGGGCAGATGAATTTTACATGCACAGAGAGAAAATATGTTTACAATCATTCAAATGAGACAATTTTCATTCATGATAATTTTTTATCTTTTTTTTAATAATTTTGTTTATATTTGGGGGGAGGTGTTGGAAATGGCATTGTGACATCAATTAATGGTTTCAATATCTTGTACATATTTAAAACACAAAGCAAAATTGTTCATGATTATTTTTCATTATTGTAATTAATAGTACAGATATATATATATGTACTAGATAGCTGTTGCCCGCGGCTTTGCTCGCGTGGAAGTTGATTATATACAAATACGAAAATATACATATGTATTTACAGATTAATTTAAAATATTACGTTACGTTGATGACCATAACTTGACCTCAGATCAAAAATAATGCAAGTCCGATACAAACTTTCACCCCCTTTTTCATCCCTTATTAAATAGAATTTCCAAAATTCCTGAAACACGTATTTATTTGTTTTACGTCAATAACCGAAATACAAAATTTTGTTTATGTAACTTTCAAAATGACGGACTTTCATACATATTATCACACATATTATCATCCCCAATTTTGACCCCTTTGGGGTGGAATTTTCTAAAATCCTTTCTTAGTGGGTGCCTACATAACAAAATGAATATACAGTCCGAATTTCATGCTTGTAGCCTTGATAGTTTGCGTTCGGCGATGATGAATCAGTCAGTCAGTCCGATACTAACTTTCACCCCCTTTTTCATCCCTTATTAAATAAAATTTCCAAAATTCCTGAAACATGTATTTATTTGTTTTACGTCAATAACCGAAATACAAAATTTTATTTATGTAACTTTCAAAATGACGGACTTTCATACATTTATCATACATATTATCATCCCTATTTTGACCCCTTTGGGGTGGAATTTTCTAAAATCCTTTCTTAGTGGGTGCCTACATAACAAAATGAATATACAGTCCGAATGTCATGCTTGTAGCCTTGATAGTTTGCGCTCGGCGATGATAAATCAGTCAGTCAGTCAATCAATCAGGACATGTTATTTTATAAGTATATATATCATAGATAAGAAGAAAAACAAAACATTAAAGAACATTTAGAAGGCATTTCCTATCTTCTTGCAAATCAAGGCTCACCCACTAAATGCTCTATTGAGTGGATGGAATTACTCAAGTGCCAACACTCCCCCCCTCACTCGTTAGAGCCGAGGATGTAGTCCAACAGCTTGACTCAAGATGGTGTGTTTGGGGCTTGCCAAGCCCTTTGTAAAACTATCTGCTTCCATGGATTCAGAAGGCTTGTATGTCACAACAATGTCCCCATTTTGAACCTTCTCACGGATAAAGTATTCTTTTATACTTATATGCTTTGATCGGGAACTTATTATATAATTCTTTGTCAAGTTTTGGGCAGACATGTTGTCATTGAAGATTTGGATGGCTTGTTGAGAAGATCCCATGTCGTTCAGCAGTTGCCTCAAATGCATTGCCTCCTTTGCCGCTTCTGTTAAGGCCATGTACTCAGCTTCTTGAGTGGATAGAGCAATGGTTCTTTGTTTTCTGGATTCCCAGCTGATCATTGAACCTGCATACTTAAAACAGTACCCTGTGTACGATCTTTTATCACTGGAGCATGATCCCCAATTTGCATCAACATATCCGGTCAATGGTTATCCAGTCTTTTGGAAGATCAGAGACAGTTCCTTGGTACCTTGAAGATAACGGAGGAACCTTTTTGCTGCTAGCCAATGCTCCTTTGAAAAACAATTATTAAATTGACTTAAGTAGCTTACCGAATGTGAAATATCCGGTCTTGTACCTGTTGCGAGATACATAAGGGCTCCAATCAGATTTTGGTATGGAAAATTTGGCAAGTTTTCTGTTGACACCTTGGTAAACTTTAGTCCTGGAACCATGGGAGTCTTCACAGGATTACAGGTCTCCATATTAAATTTATGAAGGATCTCATCAATGTATTTCTTCTGTGAGGCTGAAATAGTTCCATTTTTACAGTCGAATTCTATACCAAGGCAATACTGGAGATTTACCAAATCTCTTATTTCATATTCGTTCAACAGCTCCTTCTTTATATGATTCAATTTTTCTTTACTATTTGATGCAATGATTATATCATCTACATAAATTGCAACCAGAATTTTTCCCTCCCTCTAATCATAATGTAGATGCAAAGATAAGCCTGTGAAGGGATGAAACCTAATTTACAAAGTTTGGAATCTAATTTACAGAACCATGGGCGTCCTGCTTGCTTTAGTCCGTACAACGCCTTCTTAAGACGACATACCTTTTCACCATTTTGTTTGCGTAGCTCTTCAAGCATTTTCTTTACCTTTTTGAACATGGTGGATTCTTCATTAGCACTTTCTTCAACCATGATGTTGCATAGGATACTTTCTAGAAATTCTGGCTTTTGCATAAATAATTTTTCGTCTATATCCCCATTAAGGAAAGCTGTTGAGACATCAAGTTGATTTATTTTTAGATTTTCTTCGACCGCTACAGCAAGAAGAGTTCTGATTGAGCTTAATCTGGCGACTGGGCATACATCTCTCCAGATTCGAGTCCTGGTTTTTATGAGAATCCTCGAGCTACAAGACGTGCTTTTCTCCGCTCAAGATCGCCATTTTGTTTATACTTATATTTTAGTACTATTTTGGAACTTATTACATTTACTCCATTTGGTTTTGTCACTAATTCCCAAGTATAATTTTTTATATGGGCTTTGATTTCATTTTTTATGGCTTCATGCCATTCTTCCGCATCTGGCCCTTCTAGAGCTTCCGTAACTTCACATAATGCTGACATATCATATTAATTCATCCAAGGGGGTAGTCTAATTGTATTTCTTGGTCTTAAACATCTTTGTCCTTCTTCCTCAACTTCTTCTTCCTCAAAGCTATCTTCAGATCCTTCATTGTTTTCCTCTCTGTCCCTTGCGACTGCATTAATTTCATCTAAATTCTCTTCATTCCCTATTACTGAAATCTCTTGACTGTTACTGTTTTCTTCCTTTTTTGGCATATTTGATTGTTGTTCACAGTATTCTTCACTGAATGGATCACCACTTGAGGGTTCTAGGTTGGATTCATAGTAAAGCTTGTTAATTATTTTTACATCTCTCGCAATTGAAATTTTTCTTTGGGGTGGCACCCAAATATGATAGGCCTTTGATACTTCAGAGTATCCGACAAAAATGCCTTCTTTGGCTCTTGAATCAAATTTTCGTCTGCTGGAGTCCTTGTTGTGCATGAACGCTTTGTATCCAAAAACCTGAAGGTACATGACCAGTCCACTTTTGATATGGAGTTTCACCTTTCAGAAACCTGGATGGGCTGCGATTTAATAAATAATTTGCACAATAGATGGCCTCAGCCCAAAATTAGTGGGGCAAATTTGATTCCAGTAGTAGGCATCTGGCCTTATCCTGCAGTGACCTATTTTTTCGTTTGGCCAATCCATTTTGCTGGGGTGATCTTACAACGGAAAAACGTCTTCTAATCCCACAATCTGTTAAGAATTTGTCAAACTCCAAATTTCTATATTCTGCCCTTTCATTGTCACTTTGAAGATATTTAATCTTTTTTTCTGTCAGATTTTCTACTTCATTTTTAAATTCCTTAAAAGTATTTAAGACTTCATTTTTATTCTTCAGGAAATATACTCTGGTATAGCGAGTTCCCTCATCAATAAAAGTAACAAAATATCTGGAGCCTCCGTGTGAAGTGGTGTGCATGGGGCCTACAACATCAGAATGTATTATTTCCAGCTTGTCTACAGTTTTCGGTTGTTCCCTAATGTGATAAGGTAGTCTAGTGAATTTCCCTCTAATACATATTTCACACTCACCAAGACTTTCATTGGTGTTAAAATGCAAACCTTTGAGGCGATTATCTTTTAGAGCCAATTTTAAATCAGACTCATTTATGTGACCCATTCTTCTGTGCCACATTTCAATTTTTGACTTTTCAGGAATTCCTGAAGATAAATTTGCATATTCTGACATGTTTGCATCAAAGCAGTATAGACCATTGTATCGTGTTGCTTTTAGAATAAGATTACCTTGATCATCTACAACTTGCACGCACACCTTCTTGAAAATAACACTAAAACCTTTATCAGTAATTTTTGCAACAGAGAGAAGATTTGTGGTCAATTTTGGTACATGCAAAGTTTCAAGTAAATTTACTATTGAGTCATCATCGAGCTGAATTTTGACTAGACCAATACCTGAAATACTTGCAGTGTGTTCCTCTGATGCGAGCTGGAGAATGCCATGATTATTTGGCTCAGATAGTTTTGAAAATTTTGTTCGGTCATAGCACATGTGTGAAGTAGATCCACTATCCAAACACCAAATAGAATTCATGGGTGGTGATGGGTGTAGGCCTATTGAAAGACATTCTTCAATTTTGAAGGTGGATTCCTTTTTCTTGTTGAACCAGCAATCTTCTGTACTATGATTAGACTTTTTGCATCTTTGCCAGTTCATGTTACCACTATTATTTTTATTTAGTTGACCTTGACCAGATCAAACATTTTTGTGATTTTGACCGGAATTAAAATTTTTATGATGATGTTTATTAATTTTTTTAAGAAAAAATGCATCCTCATACTTATCTTTGAGGTCATCCTTGTGTTTAGCATTTGATTCTTCCATAACCTTGATTTTTAATTCACTAGGAGTTGGTAAATTATCCCGACTTTCAATTGCTATACGAAAATTTTCGTAGGCAGGGGATAAGCTGTAGAGCATCATGATGCTCAACAAATCACCGTTTATATCTATTCCCATATCTTGGAGCTTATCCACAGCATCTGTGAACTCATCTAGGTGGGTACTCATATCATCGTTGTACTTCATCTTGTGCAGAACGAGTCGTTTTAGTAATGTGGCTTTACGAGCAGGGGTATACACTTTTCAATTTGTCCCATAATGACTTCGAAGTGTCACAATTTTTCACCTGTTTTAGTTCATTTGGGGATACTATCAATATTAGATCTGACCTTGCATGTGAATCATATTTTTGCCATTTCTTCTTATCTGCTTCTTCTGCAGGTTATTGATGTTTCACCACTCACATAACACCAAAGTCCACTACGAATGAGGACTGCTTTTGCTTGTATTTCCCATGTATCATAATTATTTTTATTTATTGGCTCTATTTTATAATTACTGACATTAACTGATGACATTTTGAGCACAATTTTTGAGTTAATCGAATCAGAAGATAACCAACACAAACTGATGTAGTGTTGCAGACCAACGATCACGAATAACAAACACTCAAAACTTCTGTTTAAACTTTCACTTGAACCTTAAAAAGGTTTCTGGGCCCATAACCTGTTGAAAATGGTATTATGACATCAATTAATGGTTTCAATATCTTGTACATATTTCAAACACAAAGCTAAATTGTTCATGATTATTGGTTCATTATTGTAATTAATAGTACAGATCATATATATATCATAGATAAGAAGAAATCAACCAAGTAAAACAAAACATTAAAGAATATTTAGAAGGCATTGCCTATCTTCTTGCAAGTCAAGGCTCACCCACTAAATGTTCTATTGAGTGGATGGAATTACTCAAGTGCCAACAGGAGGGCCTTCAACCTCACAAGCCTTCCCCCTGGATACGTGCCTTAAACGGTTGTTGTGAGAGTTAGTGTAGGGGTTTGCAAGAGTGTTCCAGCAGTCTATTTTTTAATTTGTGTTTTCATCCCATTAAGACCAGTCCTGATGCAGTCCCTTTTCCTCACTAGTCACTACCCCATTGATTTAACTTGATTGTATCTTATGTACTTTTTAAGTAAGTAGTCTTGATACAGCATTGAAACAAATAAATGTAAAAAGCAGGGATGATCTAAACTTAATTAGCATTTTCCCTTTCTGTGTATGAACATCTTCAAAATAATTTGTAGTCTATACTTCTATTTTGGGATATAAAATATCCAAAAACTGGGGCAGGAACATAAATGGGTGAAGAAACGGCAGAAACATGGCCGTTTTGGGTAGCTATGGGTGCTGTCTTGGGTCAGCGAGACCATGTTAACCCACCAGAGTTGTTCAGCTCTTCCCACGGCCTAATAGTGCGGGAACTAAGACCAGCCGAAAGTGTAAAGCCTATCACAAGTAAGGGCTAAAGGGACCATGGGGGAACTGACAAGGGAAGAGGGCTTAGGTTGCCAAGTCTTATCTTGTTTGTAAATAACAACACCTTCAGGGGCGCCTGCAAGGGAGGGCCAGGGGGTGCAATAGCCCCCATGAGATTCTGAGGTTGTATAACTTTTAAAAGATAGGAACATTTTTCTTATGTTATATCTTATTTTCAGGAGACAAGGATTGCCTTAAAAAGCCTATTCTGAAGTTTCAAGCTCCCGCTTCTCCGACTGAGCCCTGAGGTATAGGTCTCCCGCGCTTATATAACAATTGAGGCGATGGGAACTAAGCACGGAAGACAAGACAGGACTCGTTTATGAGCGAGAGTGAAACCCGAGCCGAGGTCCATTTCTTTATTTTGAAAAACAGGGTTATATGAGATATTACAACAATTACAATACAAAGATTTGACATATCGTCTTGATCCTGTCGAGTACTTGTGGCCAGAAGACCCAAGGAGCTCGCAGTTCTAGGTGAAGTCTGGTCCACCATCTATCTGGCTATCTCTTCTGCTTCCCTGTTTCTCGTCCACTCGGCATTACATACTCCCGGTTTACGCCCCCATCACCCCCCCCCCCTCTCCAGGGGAAAAATAATCCGGGTCCCTTGACCGTCAGTAGTAGGGAGTAGGTGTATTTGCGGTATACGGGAACACACCCATTAATCATAATTTTAATGGATCCTGAGATGACAGGATAGGCATGTGGGATGGGGAGGGTTGGAGCCCTCGATGTGAGGGAGGAGAGGTGAGGGGGTGGAGGGGGGACAAATATTTTTTTGGTGCAGGATACAAGGACACAACTGTTTCTGGAGAGGTGAGGGGGTGGAGGGGGGACAGGACGAGGACTATGATCTCCAGGAGAGGTGAGGGGTGGAGGGAGGGTAAAAAAAATATTTTTTTTGGTGCAGGATACGAGGACACGACTGTTTCTGTGGGATGCGGGGGGTGGCGGGTTGAAGCGCCAGGATGGCTGAGAGGAGGGCGAGGGGGGACTGCAAATGCGGGTTCAGGTTGTCTCACGATCTGGGTCGGGTCTCGAAGTATCCACTCTACCGCCACGCAAATGCGGGTTCATTCCCAAGGGTCGTCTCACGGTCTCGAAGTATCCACTCTGCCTTAATGCAAATGCGGGTTCATTCCCAAGGGTCGTCTCACGGTCTCGAAGTATCCACTCTACCTCCACGCAAATGCGGGTCGTCTCACGGTCTCGAAGTATCCACTCTACCTTCATGCAAATGCGGGTTCACTTCCCAATTCCTACGTGGGTGAGATATGACAAGTATATTCTCCCTCAAACCCTGTTGGTCAGTCCTAGCAAAGATTGGGAATTAAGGATATGACAAGTATTATTCACCTAGTATATTCTTAATATTCAGTACAAAATTCTCTCTCTCAAAGATTCTTTCATGCATAGTCTTAGTCTATCAACATATGCATACATATAGTGAAGTAGAATCAAATTGAAGATAAGCACTCTAACAATATGAAGTAGAATCAGATTGGAGACTAGCACTCTAACAATATGAAGTAGAATCAGATAGGAGACAAGCACTCTAACAATATGAAGTAGGATCAGATTGGAGACAAGCACTCTAACAGTATGAAGTAGGAACAGATTGGAGACAAGCACTCTAACAATATTAGGAATGGTTTAAATCTACACATGCAGAACTTTTACGATTCTACTAGGTGAGGAGTTGAAGAGAGTGTATTTAACCAATCTCCTTGTTACATCCTCATTTAAAGCTAATTCTCTAACAATATGAAGTAGGAACAGATTGAAGATAAGCACGCTAACAATATGAAGTAGGGACAGATTGGAGGCAAGCACTCTAACAGTATGAAGTAGAATCAGATTGGAGACAAGCACCCTAACAATATGAAGTAGGAACAGATTGGAGACAAGCACTCTAACAGTATGAAGTAGAATCAGATTGAAGATAAGCACTCTAACAATATGAAGTAGGATCAGTTTGGAGACAAGCACTCTAACAGTATGAAGTAGAATCAGATTGAAGATAAGCACTCTTACAATATGAAGTAGGAACAGATTGGAGACAAGCACTCTAACAGTATGAATTAGAATCAGATTGAAGATAAGCACTCTAACAATATGAAGTAGGAACAGATTGGAGACAAGCACTCTAACAGTATGAAGTAGAATCAGATTGAAGATAAGCACTCTTACCGTATGAAGTAGGAACAGATTAGAGACAAGCACTCTAACAGTATGAAGTCTGGATCAGATTGAAGACAAGCACTCTAACAGTATGAAGTAGAATCAGATTGGAGACAAGCACTCTAACAGTATGAAGTAGGAACAGATTAGAGACAAGCACTCTAACAATATGAAGTAGGATCAGTTTGGAGACAAGCACTCTAACAATATGAAGTAGGAACAGATTGGAGACAAGCACTCTAACAGTATGAATTAGAATCAGATTGAAGATAAGCACTCTAACAATATGAAGTAGGAACAGATTGGATACAAACACTCTAACAGTATGAAGTAGAATCAGATTGAAGATAAGCACTCTTACAATATGAAGTAGGAACAGATTGGAGACAAGCACTCTAACAGTATGAATTAGAATCAGATTGAAGATAAGCACTCTAACAATATGAGGTAGGAACAGATTGGAGACAAACACTCTAACAATATGAAGTAGGATCAGATTGGAGACAAGCACTCTAACAGTATGAATTAGAATCAGATTGAAGATAAGCACTCTAACAGTATGAAGTCTGGACCAGATTGAAGACAAGCACTCTAACAGTATGAAGTAGAATCAGATTGAAGATAAGCACTCTAAAAGTATGAAGTAGGATCAGATTGGATACAAGCACTCTAAAACTATGAAGTAGAATCAGATTGAAGATAAGCACACTATCAATAAGAACTAGGATCAGATTGAAGATAAGCACTCTAACAGTATGAAGTAGAATCAGATTGAAGATAAGCACTCTATATATGAAGTAGGATCAGATTGGATACAAGCACTCTTACAATATGAAGTAGGATCAGATTGGATACAAGCACTCTAACAATATGAATTAGAATCAGATTGAAGATAAGCACTCTTACAATATGTAGTAGGATCAGATTGGATACAAGCACTCTAACAGTATGAATTAGAATCAGATTGAAGATAAGCACTCTAACAATATGAAGTAGGAACAGATTGGAGACAAGCACTCTAAGAGTATGAAGTAGAATCAGATTGAAGATAAGCACTCTTACAGTATGAAGTAGGAACAGATTAGAGACAAGCACTCTAACAGTATGAAGTCTGGACCAGATTGAAGACAAGCAATCTAACAGTATGAAGTAGAATCAGATTGGAGACAAGCACTCTAACTGTATGAAGTAGGAACAGATTAGAGACAAGCACTCTAACAGTATGAAGTAGGATCAGATTGGAGACAAGCACTCTAACAGTATGAAGTCTTGACCAGATTGAAGACAAGCACTCTAACAGTATGAAGTCTGGAGCAGATTGAAGACAAGCACTCTAACAGTATGATGATAGTGTATGTATCGGGGTTCTCCCTCTCTCTCATCAAACAGAGAGAGGTGATGGGTCAGTGTGACGTATGGCAATAGTTTGTGGATGGGAGGTAGAGGCCGGCGGAGCAAGCATAATGTAACGAACGCTCGCACAGGTGGTCTCAGGTGTGCCAGCTGCACT
This sequence comes from Timema cristinae, assembly GCA_039000515.1. Classification (NCBI taxonomy): domain Eukaryota; kingdom Metazoa; phylum Arthropoda; class Insecta; order Phasmatodea; family Timematidae; genus Timema; species Timema cristinae. The sequence goes on from JBCFYV010000350.1 coordinate 41,839, forward strand.
TGAAAGAGCCATATATTCTCATAACAGTTGAGGTATTATAACATAAATTTTTTTCTAGGTGACAACGTCCCGGTTCACCTGCACCTGCCTTCCCTTAGTACATTATCATAGAGATGGAAACGGTAAAACGGTAGGCCTACCCTTGATTGCCTCCGGAGAGTGAGTATGAGAGTGATAGAGAAAATGATGGTGATAGTGAGTATGAGGGTGTGAAACAAGTGGAAACACTTATAGCCTAATTAACCAAACCCTGATGACCGTTAGGGTAACCCCCTCACGGGAATAGTAGCGGGGGGTGCCAACCGGGATCTCTAGAGTTGTAGCCAGGTGCACTGCCCACTTCTCCATAGGGGCAGGTTACTTGTAAGGTACTAGTATACTTTCCAGTGCTGACCTGCCATTGTTGTCCAGGACTATAGTATAGGTTATTGAAACGAATCGAAATAATCACAATCGCAACCTATGAAATTACAGTGTAATCACTCATCTTGTTAAATATTTTAGTTATAATTTCATGAATACTTCCAACTACCTAGAAACATATCAAAAGAGTACCGGTAGAACTGTTAGTAGTTAGTTTTATTGAATAGTAAACGTATTTGCAACGAATGCTATTGGCAATATAATCTAGATTCTAAAATATAAGAGGTGGGCTATAAACAGCACCACAAACACTGAAAATAACTACTGTTTTATGATTGGTCAAACTATTAGAGTACTTGTCTCCAATCTGATCCAGACTTCATACTATTATAGTGCTTGTCTTCAATCTGGTCCAGACTTCATACTGTTAGAGTGCTTGTCTTCAATCTGGTCCAGACTTCATACTGTTAGAGTGCTTGTCTCTAATCTGTTCCTACTTCATACTGTTAGAGTGCCTGTCTCCAATCTGTTCCTACTTCATACTGTTAGAGTGCTTGCCTCCAATCTATTCCTACTTCCAATTGTTAGAGTGCTTGTCTCCAATCTGTTCCTACTTCATATTGTTAGAGTGCTTGTCTCCAATCTGATTCTACTTCATACTGTTAGAGTGCTTGTCTTCAATCTGATTATACTTCATAATGTTAGAGTGCTTGTCTCCAATCTGTTCCTACTTCATACTGTTAGAGTGCTTGTCTCAAATCTGATTCTACTTCATACTGTTAGAGTGCTTGTCTCCAATCTGTTTCTACTTCATATTGTTAGAGTGCTTATCTTCAATCTGATTCTACTTCATACTGTTAGAGTGCTTGTATCCAATCTGATCCTTCTTCATATTGATAGAGTGCTTATCTTCAATCTGATTCTACTTCATAGTGTTAGAGTACTTGTATCCAATGTGATCCTACTTCATATTGTAAGAGTGCTTATCTTCAATCTGATTCTACTTCATACTGTTAGAGTGCTTGTATCCAATCTGATCCTACTTCATTGTCTCCAATCTGTTTCTACTTCATATTGTTAGAGTGCTTATCTTCAATCTGATTCTACTTCATACTGTTAGAGTGCTTGTATCCAATCTGATCCTAGTTCTTATTTATAGAGTGCTTATCTTCAATCTGATTCTACTTCATAGTGTTAGAGTGCTTGTATCCAATCTGATCCTACTTCATATTGTAAGAGTGCTTATCTTCAATCTGGTCCAGACTTCATACTGCTATAGTGATTGTCTTCAATCTGGTCCAGACTTCATAATGTTAGAGTGCTTGTCCCCCATCTGTTCCTACTTCATACTGTTAGAGTGCTTGTCTCCAATCTGATCCTACTTCATATTGTTAGAGTGCTTGTCTCCAATCTGATCCTACTTCATATTGTTAGAGTGCTTATCTTCAATCTGATTCCACTTCATACTGTTAGAGTGCTTGTCTTCAATCTGGTCCAGAATTCATACTGTTAGAGTGCTTGTCTCTAATCTGTTCCTACTTCATACTGTTAGAGTGCTCGTCTCCAATCTGATTCTACTTCATACTGTTAGAGTGCTTATCTTCAATCTGGTCCAGACTTCATACTGTTAGAGTGCTTATCTTCAATCTGGTCAAGACTTCATACTGTTAGAGTGCTTGTCTTCAATCTGGTCCAGACGTCATACTGTTAGAGTGCTTGTATCCAATCTGATCCTACTTCATATTGTAAGAGTGCTTGTTTCCAATCTGATCCTACTTCATATTGTTAGAGTGCTTGTCTCCAAACTGATTCTACTTCATATTGTTAGAGTGCTTATCTTCAATCTGATTCTACTTCATACTGTTAGAGTGCTTGTCTTCAATCGGGTCCAGACTTCATACTGTTAGAGTGCCTGTCTCTAATCTGTTCCTACTTCATACTGTTAGAGTGCTTATCTTCAATCTGATTCTACTTCATACTGTTAGAGTGCTTGTCTCCAATCTGTTCCTACTTCATATTGTTAGAGTGCTTATCTTCAATCTGATTCTAATTCATACTGTTAGAGTGCTTGTACCAATCTGATCCTACCTCATAATGTTAGAGTGCTTGTCTCCAATCTGTTCCTACTTCATACTGTTAGAGTCCTTGTCTCCAATCTGATCCTACTTCATATTGTTAGGGTGCTTGTCTCCAATCTGATCCTACTTCATATTGTTAGAGTGCTTATCTTCAATCTGATTCTACTTCATACTGTTAGAGTGCTTGTCTTCAATCTGGTCCAGTCTTCATACTGTTAGAGTGCTTGTCTCTAATCTGTTCCTACTTCATACTGTTAGAGTGCTTGTCTCCAATCTGATTCTACTTCATACTGTTAGAGTGCTTGTATCCAATCTGATCCTACTTCATATTGTTAGAGTGCTTATCTTCAATCTGATTCTACTTCATACTGTTAGAGTGCTTGTATCCAATCTGATCCTACTTCATATTGTTAGAGTGCTTATCTTCAATCTGATTCTACTTCATACTGTTAGAGTGCTTGTATCCAATCTGATTCTAGTTCTTATTGATAGAGTGCTTATCTTCAATCTGATTCTACTTCATAGTGTTAGAGTGCTTGTATCCAATCTGATCCTACTTCATATTGTAAGAGTGCTTATCTTCAATCTGATTCTACTTCATACTGTTAGAGTGCTGGTCTTCAATCTGGTCCAAACTTCATACTGTTAGAGTGCTTGTCTTCAATCTGGTCAAGACTTCATACTGTTAGAGTGCTTGTCTTCAATCTGGTCCAGACTTCATACTGCTATAGTGATTGTCTTCAATCTGGTCCAGACTTCATAATGTTAGAGTGCTTGTCCCCCAATCTGTTCCTACTTCATACTGTTAGAGTGCTTGTCTCCAATCTGATCCTACTTCATACTGTTAGAGTGCTTGTCTCCAATCTGATCCTACTTCATATTGATAGAGTGCTTATAGTTCAATCTGATTCTACTTCATACTGTTAGAGTGCTTGTCTCCAATCTGTTCCTACTTCATACTGTTAGAGTGCTTGTCTCCAATCTGATCCTACTTCATATTGTTAGAGTGCTTGTCTCCAATCTGATCCTACTTCATACTGTTAGAGTGCTTGTCTCCAATCTGATTCTTTTTTTAATCACTTACATTATAGAACACGAAATATACACATTATGCTGTGTTAGGGATGAGAAAGGTTGAATTTTGAGAAAATGTCCTCGCATTTGCCTAAATATAGAGTTGAATCAACGCCAGTACAACCAACAAAGATTCACCCTGTCTTATTATACCACTTAAGACAAAACTGCAATTTTAGCCTATTTTTGACTCCATTTGGGCATAATCCGTCATTTCAAATTAAAATGCTCTACATATACAATACAGATTTTAAGTCAAAATAGAATTAGCTATATTTGGTGAACAAAATCTAAATTTTTTTAATGGTAGCGAACCTGTGTGAACAAAAAAAAAAACAGATCCCCCCATCGTCTTGGAATACCTGACCTATGATTGAGAATGGGGTCTCTTCATGCTAGGTTAGAGTTATTTAAGAATACCTTTGATTCTAATCAGGCTGAACGGTCTCCGGAGCATGTGGAGAGGGTATGACCCTGCGGGAGGGTAGAGAATCTTGATTATAAGCTTCACACGAGAACATCTGCGTGAGATGAACAATATATATATAGATCTGAACTTCTAGGCGGGCTCATCTGCATTCATCCCGGCAAACAGTAGCTTCAGAGCGCGTCGCTATGTTGATCGATGTGCAAGGATATTCGGGCGAAGAAATATCATTCGTTTTCAAAGAGGTGAGTGTTTTACATTTTGAACATTTCTTCCGCCGTGTAAGTTGGATAACCTCTCTGTTTCGACTATGGAAAATATAGAGTGGGTAAGAACTCGTCATCATGGACTATCTTGGAGTGAGGGTGATATACAGTAGCCCCACGGCTTCTTTGGTGCTGACTGACAGTTCACAGCTGACTTCTGACAGTCAACATTGAGGTATAATACCTAGATTTTGACCGTCAGAAGGGACAGCTGCTAAACATATGTTTTTGCAGATCATATGGTTCGGCGGAGGGATACATAATTTGGTTTGGTAACTTTTAAAAGCTTTTAACTGTCAGTTGTGAGCTGTCAGTCAGCACCAAAGAAGCCATGGGGCTACTGTACCATATATGAATCTACGTTCCACCATAATCCCCCATCTAGAACGATACGGCTCACGAGTATCGATCTATATCAAAGGAGCGGAGAAGTTAACTCATAGGTTCCGATACTGACAAGTATGAGTTTTTTGAGTTAGGCGAACTTGGATGTCCTTCCCTGAGAAAGCTAAAAAAACTGTTCAACGTAAACAAGTGCGCTACTCATTACGCTAGCTTCTATTCTTGTGCTACGGAAAATGTTCTACTACTTAAGGAATGGTTTAAATCTACCCATGCAGAACTTTTACGATCTGACTAGGAGAGGAGTTGAAGAGAGTGTATTTAACCAATCTCCTTGTTACAGTCTCATTTAAAGGTAACTAAGTTTGTTTGAACTTTGGTTAATTCAATATTCGAATGAAGTAACTGATTTTTTAGAAAAAATATTGTTAACTTCTTCCTAATACAGCCTCATTTAAAGGTAATTAAGATTTTTTGAACTTTGGCTAATTCAATATTCAAATGAAGTAACTGATTTAGGAATGGTTTAAATCTACACATGCAGAACTTTTACGATTCTACTAGGCGAGGAGTTGAAGAGAGTGTATTTAACCAATCTCCTTGTTACATCCTCATTTAATGGTAATTCAATATTCAAATGAAGAAACTGTTTGTTTTTAAAGCAATTAATGGTCGAACTTTGTGTTTAAGGAAGATTGTTTGAACTTTGCTTAATTCAATATTCAGATGAAGTAACTGATTTTTTTAGAAAGAATATTGTTAACTTCTTAATATTCCTACATCATTTAAAAGAAATTAAATTGTTTGAACTTTGGTTAAAAAAGGTAATTAATGGACTTTGTGTTTTTAAGGTAATTAATTAAGATTGTTTGAACTTTGGTTAAAAAAGTAATTAATGGACTTTGTGTTTTTAAGGTAATGTAATTAACTTTTAAATGTATGAATCTTGTAAAAGAATTAATGAAAAGGTGATTAAGATCGTTTGAACTTTGGCTAATGTAATTAATGAACTGTATGTTTTTTAAGGTAATTAATGATCGAACTTTGACGTACTAAGCCAATAAATGATAGAACTTTGCCTGTGTTTTAGAAAAATATTGTTAGCTCCGTCATAATCCAGCCTCATTTAAAGTTGATTAAGATTTTTTGAACTTTGGCTAATTCAATATTCGAATGAAGTAACTGATTTAAGAATGGTTTAAATCTACACATGCAGAACTTTTACGATTCTACTAGGTGAGGAGTTGAAGAGAGTGTATTTAACCAATCTCCTTGTTACATCCTCATTTAAAGATAATTCATTTAATGGTAATTAAGGTTATTTGAACTTTGGTTAATTCAATATTCAAATGAAGTAACTGTTTGTTTTTTAAGACAATTAATGGTCGAACTTTGTTTTTAAGGAAGATTGTTTGAACTTTGCTTAATTCAATATTCAGATGAATTTTTTAAGGTAATTAATGGTTGAACTTCGTAATGTAATTAACTTTTTTAAATGTATGAATCTTGTAAAAGAATTAATGAAAAGGTGATTAAGATCGTTTGAACTTTGGCTAATGTAATTAATGGACTGTATGTTTTTAAGGTAATTAATGATCGAACTTTGACGTACTAAGCCAATAAATGATAGAACTTTGCCTGTGTTTTAGAAAAATATTGTTAGCTCCGTCATAATCCAACCTCATTTAAAGGTGATTAAGATTTTTTGAACTTTGGCTAATTCAATATTCAAATGAAGTAAATGATTTAGGAATGGTTTAAATCTACACATGCAGAACTTTTACGATTCTACTAGGTGAGGAGTTGGAGAGAGTGTATTTAACCAATCTCCTCGTTACATCCTCATTTAAAGGTAATTCATTTAATGGTAATTAAGGTTATTTGAACTTTGGCTAATTCAATATTCAAATGAAGTAACTGTTTGTTTTAAGGCAATTAATGGTCGAACTTTGTTTTTTTAAGGAAGATTGTTTGAACTTTGCTTAATTCAATATTCAGATGAATTTTTTAAGGTAATTAATGAATGAACTTCGTAATGTAATTAACTTTTTTAAATGTATGAATCTTGTAAAAGAATTAATGAAAAGGCGATTAAGATTGTTTGAACTTTGGCTAATGTAATTAATGGACTGTATGTTTTTTTACGGTAATTAATGATCGAACTTTGACGTACTAAGCCAATAAATGATAGAACTTTGCCTGTGTTTTAGAAAAAATATTGCTAGCTCCGTCATAATCCAACCTCATTTAAAGGTGATTAAGTTGCATAATAATCCAGTTTCATTTAAAGATAATTAAAAAATTGCACAATTGCTTGGTATTCAAATATGAACCGCTCTGATGTAAAAAAAAAAGCTACTGGTTGTCGGGATGAATGTAGAGGGTCTTGATATAGTTCTATGTTTAATTCTGAAAAAAATATATTAGTAATCCAGTCACTAACTAAGCAATTTAGCCAATGTAATTAATGGACTGTATGTTTTTTTAAGGTAATTAATGGTTGAACTTTGCTGTACTAAGCTAATAAATGACTGAACTTTGCTTAGTTTGATATAGTTCTATGTTTAATTCTGAAAAAATATATTAGTAATCCAGTCACTAACTAAGCAATTTAGCCAATGTAATTAATGGACTGTATGTGTTTTTTAAAGGTAATTAATGGTTGAACTTTGCTGTACTAAGCTAATAAATGACTGAACTTTGCCTGTGTTTATTTTTTAAGATAATAAATGACTGAACTCTAAGCAACCACCTTTAAACTTTGACGAGCATGATGATAAATAATAGTCTAGTAATGTTTAGATATCGTAGATGAAAGTTCTAATTGATTTAAACTGTACTTTGTGTCTAATAAATCTTAAGTGTTAAGCTGGTTCGAACTTTGTATTGACAGTTAATGATGTAAACAAATCTTTTTTAAAGATTTTAAAAGATTATTAACTAATACCACAGAACTAACATTATACCATCATCATACGCGCTACCGGGGTGAGCTGATGGTCTAGGTGTAAGGGGTCAGACTTCTATGCTGACGGCCGGGGTTCAATCCTCGGTCCCGCCACAAACCCTTCCCTCACCGAGGAATGCCAGGCCTCCCCCGTTAAACTGTAGGTCCTTCATTTCATCTCACATTAGCGTAAGTAAGACGTGGTGCTAATATAGTATTACCAATCGAAGAACACTCTGTCACCTACACTCCTATTGTATACGAGCTGTCAGCAAGAAATATGGTGAGTAAAGAAGGACGTGAACAAAACATATCTAGAATTCTTATTGGAAGGTCGGGACTCAGCTCATGCTCTTACCTCTGAGTTATCCAGGATTCGCCCCGTACCCATGATGAATGACCAGGAGTCATTGATGGGCGGGAGAAAAAACAGCCTGACCGTACGAGAGACAACCCCCGAAGGTCAGCTGCTCCGCACCCAACCCATCATCCCATCACATGCTCCAAGGATCTCTAGATCAGTAGCCTGTTCCATTAGGTTGTTTCCTATGATCTACACTAGCTGTCAGTTACCAACACTCATATAATGGATATTGAGAAACATATCAAAAGAGTACCGGTAGAACTGTTAGTAGTTAGTTTTATTGAATAGTAAACGTATTTGCAAAGAATGCTATTGGCAATATAATCTAGATTATAAAAGATAAGAGGCGGGCTATCAACAGCACCGCAAACACTGAAAACAACTACTGCTTTATGATTGGTCAAACTATTAGAGTGCTTGTCTCCAATCTGACCCTGACTTCATACTATTATAGTGCTTGTCTTCAATCTGGTCCAGACTTCATACTGTTAGAGTGCTTGTCTTCAATCTGGTCCAGACTTCATACTGTTAAAGTGCTTGTCTCTAATCTGTTCCTACTTCATACTGTTAGAGTGCCTGTCTCCAATCTGTTCCTACTTCATACTGTTAGAGTGCTTGTATCCAATCTGATCCTACTTCATATTGTAAGAGTGCTTATCTTCAATCTGATTCTACTTCATACTGTTAGAGGGCTTGTCTCCAAACTGATCCTACTTCATATTGTTAGAGTGCTTATCTTCAATCTGATTCTACTACATATTGTTAGAGTGCTTGTCTCCAATCTGATTCTACTTCATACTGTTAGAGTGCTTGTCTCCAATCTGATTCTACTTCACACTGTTAGAGTGCTCGTCTCCAATCTGTTCCTACTTCATATTGATAGAGTGCTTATCTTCAATCTGATTCTAATTCATACTGTTAGAGTGCTTGTCTCCAATCTGATCCTACTTCATATTGTCAGAGTGCTTATCTTCAATCTGATACTACTTCATACTGTTAGAGTGCTTGTCTCCAATCTGATTCTACTTCATATTGTTAGAGTGCTTGTCTCCAATCTGATTCTACTTCATACTGTTAGAGTGCTTGTATCCAATCTGATCCTACTTCATATTGTTAGAGTGCTTATCTTAAATCTGATTCTACTTCATACTGTTAGAGTGCTTGTATCCAATCTGATCCTACTTCATATTGATAGAGTGCTTATCTTCAATCTGATTCTACTTCATACTGTTAGAGTGCTTGTATCCAATCTGATCCTAGTTCTTATTGATAGAGTGCTTATCTTTAATCTGATTCTACTTCATAGTGTTAGAGTGCTTGTATCCAATCTGATCCTACTTCATATTGTAAGAGTGCTTATCTTCAATCTGATTCTACTTCATACTGTTAGAGTGCTTGTCTTCAATCTGGTCCAGACTTCATACTGTTAGAGTGCTTGTCTTCAATCTGGTCAAGACTTCATACTGTTAGAGTGCTTGTCTTCAATCTGGTCCAGACTTCATACTGCTATAGTGATTGTCTCCAATCTGATTCTACTTCACACTGTTAGAGTGCTCGTCTCGAATCTGTTCCTACTTCATATTGTTAGAGTGCTTATCTTCAATCTGATTCTAATTCATACTGTTAGAGTGCTTGTATCCAATCTGATCCTACTTCATATTGTTAGAGTGCTTATCTTCAATCTGATTCTACTTCATAGTGTTAGAGTGCTTGTATCCAATCTGATCCTACTTCATACTGTTAGAGTGCTTATCTTCAATCTGATTCTACTTCATACTGTTAGAGTGCTTGTCTTCAATCTGGTCCAGACTTCATACTGTTAGAGTGCTTGTCTTCAATCTGGTCAAGACTTCATACTGTTAGAGTGCTTGTCTTCAAACTGGTCCAGACTTCATACTGCTATAGTGATTGTCTTCAATCTGGTCCAGACTTCATAATGTTAGAGTGCTTGTCCCCAATCTGTTCCTACTTCATACTGTTAGAGTGCTTGTCTCCAATCTGATCCTACTTCATATTGTTAGAGTGCATGTCTCCAATCTGATCCTACTTCATACTGTTAGAGTGCTTGTCTCCAATCTGATCCTACTTCATATTGTAAGAGTGCTTATCTTCAATCTGATCCTACTTCATACTGTTAGAGTGCTTGTCTCCAATCTGATCCTACTTCATATTGTTTGAGTGCTTATCTTCAATCTGATTCTACTTCATACTGTTAGAGTGCTTGTCTCCAATCTGTTCCTACTTCATATTGTTAGAGTGCTTATCCTCTATCTGATTCTACTTCATTCTGTTAGAGTGCTTGTCTCCAATCTGTTCCTACTTCATACTGTTAGAGTGCTTGTCTCCAATCTGATCCTACTTCATATTGTTAGAAAGCTTGTCTCCAATCTGATTCTACTTCATATTGTTAGAGTGCTTATCTTCAATCTGATTCTACTTCATACTGTTAGAGTGCTTGTCTCCAATCTGATCCTACTTCATTGTCTCCAATCTGTTTCTACTTCATATTGTTAGAGTGCTTATCTTCAATCTGATTCTAATTCATACTGTTAGAGTGCTTGTATCCAATCTAATCCTACTTCATATTGTTAGAGTGCTTATCTTCAATCTGATTCTACTTCATACTGTTAGAGTGCTTGTCTCCAATCTGTTCCTACTTCATATTGTTAGAGTGCTTGTCTCCAATCTGATTCTACTTCATACTGTTAGAGTGCTTATCTTCAATCTGGTCAAGACTTCATACTGTTAGAGTGCTTGTCTTCAATCTGGTCCAGACGTCATACTGTTATAGTGCTTGTCTTCAATCTGTTCCTACTTCATATTGTTAGAGTGCTTGTCTCCAATCTGTTCCTACTTCATACTGTTAGAGTGCTTGTCTCCAATCTGATCCTACTTCATATTGTTAGAGTGCTTATCTTCAATCTGGTCCTACTTCATACTGTTAGAGTGCTTGTCTCCAATCTGTTCCTACTTCATATTGTTAGAGTGCTTGTCTCTAACCTGATTCTACTTCATACTGTTAGAGTGCTTGTCTCCAATCTGATTCTACTTCATACTGTTAGAGTGCTTGTATCCAATCTGATTCTACTTCATATTGTTAGAGTGCTTATCTTCAATCTGTTACTACTTCATACTGTTAGAGTGCTTGTCTCCAATCTGATCCTACTTCATATTGTTAGAGTGCTTATCTTCAATCTGATTCTACTTCATACTGTTAGAGTGCTTATCTTCAATCTGGTCCAGACTTCATACTGTTAGAGTGCTTGTTTCTAATCTGGTCCAGACTTCATACTGTTAGAGTGCTTGTCTCTAATCTGTTCCTACTTCATACTGTTAGAGTGCTTGTCTCCAATCTGTTCCTACTTCATATTGTTAGAGTGCTTATCTTCAATCTGATTCTAATTCATACTGTTAGAGTGCTTGTCTCCAATCTGCTCCTACTTCATATTGTAAGAGTGCTTATCTTCAATCTGATTCTACTTCATACTGTTAGAGTGCTTGTCTCCAAACTGATCCTACTTCATATTGTTAGAGTGCTTATCTTCAATCTGATTCTACTTCATACTGTTAGAGTGCTTGTCTCCAATCGTTTCCTACTTCATATTGTTAGGGTGCTTGTCTTCAATCTGATTCTACTTCATACTGTTAGAGTGCTTGCCTCCAATCTGTCCCTACTTCATATTGTTAGAGTGCTTATCTTCAATCTGTTCCTACTTCATATTGTTAGAGAATTAGCTTTAAATGAGGATGTAACAAGGAGATTGGTTAAATACACTCTCTTCAACTCCTCACCTAGTAGAATCGTAAAAGTTCTGCATGTGTAGATTTAAACCATTCCTAATATTGTTAGAGTGCTTGTCTCCAATCTGTTCCTACTTCATACTGTTAGAGTGCTTGTCTCCAATCTGATCCTACTTCATATTGTTAGAGTGCTTGTCTCCAATCTGATTCTACTTCATATTGTTAGAGTGCTTATCTTCAATCTGATTCTACTTCACTATATGTATGCATATGTTGATAGACTAAGACTATGCATGAAAGAATCTTTGATAGAGAGAATTTTGTACTGAATATTAAGAATATACTAGGTGAATAATACTTGTCATATCCTTAATTCCCAATCTTTGTTAGGACTGACCAACAGGGTTTGAGGGAGAATATACTTGTCATATCTCACCCGCGTAGGAATTGGGAAGTGAACCCGCATTTGCATGAATGTAGAGTGGATACTTCGAGACCGTGAGACGACCCGCATTTGCGTGGAGGTAGAGTGGATACTTCGAGACCGTGAGACGACCCGCATTTGCGTGGAGGTAGAGTGGATACTTCGAGACCGTGAGACGACCCGCATTTGCGTGGAGGTAGAGTGGATACTATGAGACCGTGAGACGACCCGCATTTGCGTGGAGGTAGAGTGGATACTTCAAGACCGTGAGACGACCCTTGGGAATGAACCCGCATTTGCGTGGCGGTAGAGTGGATACTTCGAGACCGTGAGACGACCCGCATTTGCATGGAGGTAGAGTGGATACTTCGAGACCGTGAGACGACCCGCATTTGCGTGGAGGTAGAGTGGATACTTCAAGACCGTGATACGACCCGCATTTGCATGGAGGTAGAGTGGATACTTCGAGACCGTGAGACGACCCTTGGGAATGAACCCGCATTTGCGTGGCGGTAGAGTGGATACTTCGAGACCTGACCCAGGTCGTGAGACAACCTGAACCCGCAGTTGCAGTCCCCCCTCGCCCTCCTCTCAGCCATCCTGGCGCTTCAACCCTCCACCTCCCGCATCCCACAGAAACAGTCGTGTCCTCGTATCCTGCACCAAAAAAATATTTTTTTTACCCTCCCTCCACTCCTCACCTCTCCTGGAGATCATAGTCCTCGTCCTGTCCCCCCTCCACCCCCTCACCTCTCCAGAAACAGTTGTGTCCTTGTATCCTGCACCAAAAAAATATTTGTCCCCCCTCCACCCCCTCACCTCTCCTCCCTCACATCGAGGGCTCCAACCCTCCCCATCCCACATGCCTATCCTGTCATCTCAGGATCCATTAAAATCATGATTAATGGGTGTGTTCCCGTATACCGCAAATACACCTACTGTAGGGGTTAGCTGATAGCACACCGTATCGAGCTAGTATTGTGATTAGTTGCTGTAAACATCCTTGTTCCCCAATAACAAGTGACGACCAAGGGAACGCCCTCGCTCCCCGGCGTTGTAAACATCGTGAACAAATAGACCATTTATCATTAGGAAGGTTAATATTAGAGTATGAATAAACTATTGATCATTTTCTGTAGGAAGGGAAAATTATAGGACGTGTGATACTGAGGTGGTGTTTTATCAGCGCACGTGGCGGTTTGACGCTCAGGAAGGTATCTTTCCCCGCCACGTCCCGGGCGTAACCCCCGGTTCAAGCTCTGTCCGCTCCACCCCCCCGAAATGTTGAACCCCCGATTCCCCTAAACACTCACATCCGTTCCCCCCAAACCAAGCCTCAAGACATGTTGATTGATAATTGATGATTAATTGTCGATTATCGATGATTGATAGGGTTTCTAGCGTAAACTTCCAGCCCCCTCCACTAAGCAGTGTTGATTTGCTATTTCACTCTTCCGCTAACGGGTTTAAACACTCGTGACGTCACCATTCCCTCTTCCGCTAACGTGTTAAAACACTTTTCCCTCTTTCTCTAACGGCTCAAAACCCTTTTCCCTCTTCCGCTAACGGTATCAAAACACTTTTCCCTCTTTTATTAACGGGTTTAAAAACTTGTGCCGTACCCATTCCCTCCTCCGCTAACGTGTCAAAACACTTATCCCTCTTCCGCTAACGGCTCGAAACGCCCCTTCCCTTCAACCACTTCCGGGGTCAAAACACACCTCCCTTAAACCCTTTCCCTACAATAACCTCCCCCTTTAAACCCTTCCCCCTACAACCACATCCCAAAACACATTCAACCCTTTCCCTACAAACACCTCCCACGTCAAAACACCCCTCTCCCCTTCAACCTCGTCCCGCTGCCACCCAACAGCCTTGTGAAGCGGGTAGTGGACCTATCTGCGCACTGCTATGTTTCAAGTCACGTAACCCACCTTTTCTCGTGTTCCGGACATGTTGATTGCTAATTAATGATTGCTATGCAACTGCCCTGGCAAGGACTATAAATCTAGAGAAACAGCCTTGGCGAGGACTTCTTTCAATTTCCATCAGAGACTTTTGAAAACATTTTGTTATTCGTTTGACACGAGTAGTGGATCTTTGTTATCCGCGCCCACCGATGTCTGGGCCGAATACCAGCTTCACCTATGATTGTTGTTTGCAATATTCACCCGTAACATTAACTCGTTCGATAGTATGTCTACTGGTTCCGGGATTCAATTCCTGACACGGTTAACAATGTTGCTTTCAGACAGCGCCGAGATAATAATAATTGCCGTTTTATTCAATATTGATACTGGGTTCGATTGTCAAGTAGAATATTATTTAATTGCCGTACCGGGTATGTCGTGCTTGCTTATCGGTCCACTAGATGGCATCGAAAGCCAGTTTAGTTAATGTAAGGTTTCTAGGAGAGTTTACAAATAATAAAAAAGTTAATGTAAGGTTTTCTTTAACAATTTGCTGAGTATTTATCATACGCCAAGCCATGTGATATTTTAAACAGTAAGAACCCCGTATTCATACGTCAAGTCAGGTGATCTGCTATACAAATAATTCTAGGTTGACAGCAAATAAAAGTTATGCCTGAATACTCACTATTTAACATATTCATACGTCAAGTCATGAGATATACGGCTTATATTTTAAACAGTCAGAATCCCCTATTCATACGTCAAGTACTCACAGTCAGCAAAGACCTATATAATATTGCTGCTTGTAAATTAATTGCTGATTGTCAATAAAAAACTAGTAAGAATATGTTGTTAATATTTAAGGTAAGGTTGTAGCAATTATTGCTCCAAGTCAACAGAATGGGGACAGTCAAGTATAAACATCACTTACCCAATACCACTAATCTTGCCGAGCACCTTGCGCAAACAAACATCCGACTACACGAACCACAAGCGAACAACAGCCAAGACTGAGCCAAGTTCCGCCTCTCGCCACTAGAGCCCGGAACCAACTCTACCATGATAAATCCGCCCAACTTCAAGAAACGAGAAGAAGATGGTAACTGCCAGGCTTTGCCAGAATAATATAGAATGTTCTTCTGCCGGCACGCCCCCTTCCTTTGTGCCTATCCTGTTCGATGAGTGTGCCATATAAAAGACCATCCGTCGAGGAAGACGTCACTCTTGGACTTGGCTGCGACCATGTAGGACTAAGCGTCGGCGTAACGGACATATTATGTTAATGTAAGAATAAAATCCAATTTCGCTTTAAATATAAATTATGGGAACTAGTCAAAATTCTTTTTTAGATCTTTTATCAAATTTAATTATAAATGTATTTGCGTAAATCTTCGTCTTTTGATTTACTTTATAATGAGAGTATTGTAAAGTCAGACATTTTCTGTGTTATGGATATTAGGCATTATGCGCGAAAATTATACTCAACCAAAATTAACTTTATTTGGTCTCTATTGCAAATGTGGCATTTTGGGTTTGGTAAACATTAAGGTGGGAAAGTGTTTGAAATATGGTGCCGAGATTTTCAATATTAGTAGAATGGAGTATTGCACTAGATTATTATATAGATCAACTTAACTTTATATTTTTTTTTTTACTATTTTCTCGATTGTTATTTTTAGGATAGTTTTGTTAATATCTATTTTGTGCCAAAATAGTAACAAATAAACAAACTTAAAGGGGTAATGTTAGGAAATATCCTCGATATTTATAATATTACTATAATCCTTGTTTAGGACATAGGCGAAGGCTATTGTGAGTTATGCTAGTAGGTTATTAGCGCTAAAGTTGAATGGTATTGGCATTAGGTAGTTTTGATGGAACTAAAACTTTTAGTAACATGTGGCATTTTCGCAACAACATCAAAAATGTGTTAGTTAGGAGACATCATTTACTGTATGACGTATGATCATATTAAATTAATATTATGCATCAATATTTGTATTTACGTAATATTTTTAGGGTACATAATAAATAACGTAATGATTAGAAGGAAAAGAGTAAATATTTATGGAACAATTTTTTATTTGGATAATATATATATATAACTGAATTATTAAATGCTCTTCAAATAATATGCTTATTGTTTAATAAAGTTTGGCATAAATTAAATCTAAAAGATTCTAAGACTTGAATTTATTCTATTACATAATTACGCCATATTATCCCTATGTCTAGAAAAGGTGCGAGGGATTAGCCTTCAACCCTTTTTATATATTAATATGTTAGGCAACCTGTGAAGGTGGACCGTTGTTTCCCGCTACTCACAAGAGTGAGTTGCGTGCGCTGGGGACATGCTAAATGTCCAGCATTTTATTACTCACAACTTTAGGATATTCACTCTGCGCGCTCCTCTATATTCTATTTTATTTTTCTTTAACTGTTTATATTTATGTATTGAATCCCTCTAGTTTGGAGCTTAGGGATTACAAGCTGCGCCACTCTGCTAATAGAGTGCGCGTAACTGTTACTTCTCTATCCTAATTGTGTTTTTTGACCTGTTTCATGAACTCATCCTCCGACATGGCCACCCCACTGGGAAGTTTGATCAGCACCAGATCGGACGTCTATGAACTCAAAACTGGGGAGCTTCACCGGGAGCTCAAGGCAAGAAATATATCATTTCCCCCCGAGGCTACTGTTGGTGTGTTGCGGTCCCTGCTGTCTGAAAGTATCAGTAAGTCCAGCGACACAGACAATATTAATATTAGCTATGACATTAGCCACCCCCCTCTGGAACACTCCGAACCATGCAAGTCAGGTCCTTTTGAATTAGATGGGGCTCGTAAGCAGATCACTCCCCCCGGGGCTTCTGTTAGTTATCAGCCGGTTACTGCCACCTCTAAAATTCAGAGTAAAGTTGCTAGTGAGCGTTTGAAGCTACTTCCAGTTTGTGACGGCCAGTCTTGTTCTGCTTTGTTTAATTTCCTGTTAGAAGCTAATAGAATTGCTAAACTTAGACTTGTAGGCGATATTGAGTTCCTTACGTTATGTTTAGGGAGAACTTCCGGTTTTTTAGCGCATCTAGTTTCGGAATGTTTACAATTAGGTCTTCCTTGGAATATGGTAAAAAGTCGCATCCTTGAGTCTTTATGCTCAAAGAGAGAGAAGGAGAGACTTTGTAACGAAAAGTTGCGACGGTTTCAGCGGCCTCAAGAACCATTTCGGTTGTTTATACTGGCTATCTCTGAACCCGCGGAGATATTAAATCTCAACCTAGCGGAGGAAGAGGTAGTTGAAATTATTTTAGAAAATGTCTCCCCGTTGACGCGGAGACATTTTATTCTCACACAGACCAACCACCCTGGCAGAGTTATATTCATTGGCCAGTAATATTGATGGTTCGTTACTAGCAGAAAAAGAGTATCTTGTAAACTATCCAACGCGAGTTCAGAATATCTCCCCTCAAAATAAGGTGGTTTCAGCCTCGGCAACTACGCCACTTGATTCTAATATTTCTGCTACACGCGGAGCAAGGCCTCTTGGTGTTATCAGATCAGGAAGACGATTAGATGTATCTCGTATCAAGTGTTTTCGTTGTGGTCGTTTTGGGCATTATCAACGTGACTGTTTAGCGGGAAACGCGTAACGCGGGGTGGAGAAAAGGGGCCCACCACGCGTAAGGTTTCTAAGCATAATTGTCCCCTCCCTCCTGTTGTTGTGGTTACGATTGGGTCAAAGACTGGCTCTGCCTTGCTGGATACTGGCTCCAGTGGATAATTTATCAACTCTACCTTTTTGGATAGTTTAATTGGGTCGAAGAAAATTCCTATTGAACATATTGATACTAGGCCATTCATTGTGGGAAATGGAAACTTGTTATTGGCTAGCAAGAAGATAAATTTGTCCATTAAAATAGCTGGTTTTTCTTGGAAAAGAAGTTTGTTTTGTGTTCCTGCCCTCCCCTATGATATCATTTTGGGTAATGATTTCTTATGGGAAACCCGTGCTATAATTAATTCTAGTCGTGGAGAATTGTCTTTCGAATTCGCCCCAAGAAATATTATTGCTTTGTGTCATTCTTCTATTAAGTCTTCCATGTATGTTATGAATAGTGACGAAGATATGGTTAATGGGATTATCTCAAGGTTTTTCGGATGTTATTACTCCTAGACTTGGAAAATGTGACGTATTACCTTATGAAATTGTGGTGGAGGACAAGATTCCTGTGAGGTCAGGTCCCTACTCTTGCGCCCCCCCAAAAATGAAGATATTTAGAGAGTTGATTGATGATCTAGAGTCCAAAGGAGTCATACGTCCGTCTAATTCTCCATATGCCAGTCCCGCGTTCATTATACCTAAGAAGGGGGAAGGTTATAGATTGGTTGTGGACTACAGGAAAATCAACAAAAAAATCCAGTTCGATCCTTATCCGATGCCAAGTATTGACTCAGCCTTTCAGCACTTAGGTAGGGCGAAAGTGTTCAGTTTAATTGATCTTAATGCAAGTTTTCTACAATGCGCCCTGGTCGAGTCATCAAAAAAATATACGGCCTTTGTCACCCTATGGAGACAGTATGAGTTTAATCGCGTTCCTCTCGGTTGTAGTATTGGTGGACAGGCGTTGAGTCACGTTTTGGATCACGTTCTTGCTGATATTAAATTTGATTATGTATTCAACTATTTAGACGATATATGTGTGTATAGCGACTCGATGAGTGATCATGTAAAGCATTTAGAGGAAGTATTATGTCGCTTGCGTAGAGTAGGCTTAACGGTTAATCCTGATAAGGTCACGTGGGCAAAGCCATCTATTAAATATCTTGGGTATGTTATCTGTTCGGGGAATCTTCTCATAGACCCAGAGCGCATCCGCCCCATTGTTGAATATCCCCCGCCCAGAAATCTTAAGGGTGTCATGCGTTTCATTGGGATGTGCGCATATTATGCTAGGTTCATTCCATCTTTCTCTGAAATAGCCGCGCCTCTTAACTCCTTAAAAAAGAAGGGCGTTGACTTTTGTTGGGGTGAGGAGCAAGCTCGTGCCTTCGATTTGCTTAAAAGTAAACTCATATCACCAGAGGTATTGCGGATGCCCGACTTTTCTATGCCCTTTCTTCTTCACGTGGATGCTTCTGCTATTGCTCTGGGTGCTGTGCTTTCTCAACGGACTCCGGAGGGTGTCAGGCCGGTGGCGTTCGCTAGCCGGACACTCACCGAGGCCGAGAGAAGGTACAGTGCCTATGAAAAGGAATGCCTTGCTTGTGTTACTGGTATAGAAAGGTTCGCGGATTATTTTAGAGCAGAGAAAATTTGAATTGTACACTGACAACATGGCGCTGGCATGGATGTGGAATCATCCAAAACAATTAGGCAAAGTAGGGAGATGGGTTTGGAGGTTATCAAGATTTAAATTTTCGACCCATCACATCTCTGGGAAACTAAATGTTACTGCGGATGCTCTATCACGCATGGCAGAAGACTGTAATTCCATTGGGGCAGAGGAAATTACTCCCACTTCGCTTGTTATTAAATCGATACCCGAGTCCTTTGATTCTATCAGGGATCATCAGGGCAGTGACCCATGGTGTCGTGAGATTATGGAGAGGATCAGGAAAGGGGAACAGGTGGGTCAGTATTCTATTTTGAGAGATCTTCTTGTTATTACCCTGGCTAGAGGAAAAGGTAGGAAGGTTGTTGTTCCGGCGTCTGTACGCCCCATGTTAATGAAATATTTTCACAATTCGATATTTGGAGGTCACCTTGGCGTGTTAAAGACTGTCAAGAAAATCTCGAGAGAATTCTTTTGGCCTGGGCAATATCAGGACGTGAAGGAATGGGTTAGTCGATGTGAAGACTGTCAGATGGCCAAACCTGCCCATACTTCCAGGGTTGGGCTGCATTCGGCCGATGTAGCCCAACGCCCCTGGGAGAAGGTGTTCGTTGATTATGTGGGGCCTATCACCCGATCATCCCTAGGTAACTCTTGTATTCTTGTTTTGGTTGATGCATTTTCCAAATTCGTTATTTTGATTCCTTTGCGGAACATGAAAGCAACTACTACTGTAAACGCCCTGTGTCGGCGTGTGTGGGCATTCTTTGGGGCCCCCAAGACCATAGTGAGTGATAACGGACCCTGTTTCAGATCAGCTACTTTTCATGACATGTGCTTCGGGTGGGGCATTAGGCATATCACTACCAGTCCTTACCATCCGGGACCTAACCATGTAGAAAGGTTTAACAGGAACCTGGGAATAGCCCTGACTATTTTTCATAATCAGGTACAACAGAAGTGGGATAGAGAGTTAGATTTCTTGAATATGGCTTTTAACTCCGCCTATCACGAGTCGACTGATGCTCGCCGGCTTCCGTGTTCCTTGGGCGGGAGCTGGTCCACCCTTTGTTTAATATTTGGGACATTCATCCCCTGTTAAAGGATAGTGACGAGGTTTCCTTGGAAGATAGATGTAGGAGTGTCTTGGACCATCTTAGGAAGGCACAGAAAAGGGTGGCTAATGCATATAACAAAGGTAGGATTCCCGTTTCATTTAAAGTTGGAGACCTTGTTCTATGTAAAGATTTTCCCTTGAGCTCCGCGGTCGACAAAAGATCGGCAAAGCTGTGCCCCAAGTGGTGTGGCCCGTGGGAGGTGACTAAGTTCCTCACCCCTGTCACGGTCCTCCTTCAGAAAGTTGCAGACGATACCGAGACGAGACGCGCTCACGTCAGCCACATAAAGAGCGCCAGTCCAAGAGTCCATAGGGATAACTGAGCGTAAATTTGTGTAATTTAGGTTAAATATTTTGCATATATGTATAGTTATAAGTTAGTTTTAAGTAGGAGTATCACCATGATGAAAGCCCGGGCCCGTGGCAAAATGAACTTTAAATTGTTTGTGAACTCCATCTTAATGGAATTGTTGAATTTACGAAAGATGTGATAGTGACCACTGCTTATTATATAAGCAGCATTTTTGGGCCAGATAGTAGGACAAAGTGAGCCCATTCATAGTGACGGAGTGCGTGATGTGCGTTATGTCCTCAAGCCTTCCTCTGAAGATTTACGCTATTTTCATCCTCGTATGAGAGCGAGGTGTGAATAAAATGGCTCATTGAATATGGTCTTGCAAGGAAATGAACTCTAATACTTGTTTCTTATGTGCAGCTCTGAGAACTCCCTTTACCCCACGTCTTCCGTTCCCTTATTTTTTTCCTGTTCTGTGCGCGGCGGAGGGAACGCTATGGAGAAACGACATGGCAGAAGGCAATGGCGACTCCTAGAGAAGCTTTCCTGGGTGGCCGCGAGCAAGACCAAGCGTGGGCGGATGGTATACACATCCGGCATGAGACGGCTAACGGCTAGAGATGCGGCTCCTCAAAATATATGGGTCCAGATATCTATGGGGAAGCGGTGCTGGACCGTGCTGTGGATGACGAAAGAAGAACGACGAGAGTAACCCCAGCATCTCCGTCTTCCCGAGAAGCCAGGAACAGTCAGCGGTGCCAACGACGGCCGTCCCCCCCCCCCCCCCCCAACGCAAGATCAAGGGAGGGAGATTTGTAGCAATTATTGCTCCAAGTCAACAGAATGGGGACAGTACCCAATACCACTAATCTTGCCGAGCACCTTGCGCAAACAAACATCCGACTACACGAACCACAAGCGAACAACTGCCAAGACTGAGCCAAGTTCCGCCTCTCGCCACTAGAGCCCGGCACCAACTCTACCATGATAAATCCGCCCAACTTCAAGAAACGAGAAGAAGATGGTAACTGCCAGGCTTTGCCAGAATAATATAGAATGTTCTTCTGCCGGCACGCCCCCTTCCTTTGTGCCTATCCTGTTCGATGAGTGTGCCATATAAAAGACCATCCGTCGAGGAAGACGTCACTCTTGGACTTGGCTGCGACCATGTAGGACTAAGCGTCGGCGTAACGGACATATTATGTTAATGTAAGAATAAAATCCAATTTCGCTTTAAATATAAATTATGGGAACTAGTCAAAATTCTTTTTTAGATCTTTTATCAAATTTAATTATAAATGTATTTGCGTAAATCTTCGTCTTTTGATTTACTTTATAATGAGAGTATTGTAAAGTCAGACATTTTCTGTGTTATGGATATTAGGCATTATGCTCGAAAATTATACTCAACCAAAATTAACTTTATTTGGTCTCTATTGCAAATGTGGCATTTTGGGTTTGGTAAACATTAAGGTGGGAAAGTGTTTGAAATATGGTGCCGAGATTTTCAATATTAGTAGAATGGAGTATTGCACTAGATTATTATATAGATCAACTTAACTTTATATATTTTTTTTTACTATTTTCTCGATTGTTATTTTTAGGATAGTTTTGTTAATATCTATTTTGTGCCAAAATAGTAACAAATAAACAAACTTAAAGGGGTAATGTTAGGAAATATCCTCGATATTTATAATATTACTATAATCCTTGTTTAGGACATAGGCGAAGGCTATTGTGAGTTACGCTAGTAGGTTATTAGCGCTAAAGTTGAATGGTATTGGCATTAGGTAGTTTTGATGGAACTAAAACTTTTAGTAACATGTGGCATTTTCGCAACAACATCAAAAATGTGTTAGTTAGGAGACATCATTTACTGTATGACGTATGATCATATTAAATTAATGTTATGCATCAATATTTGTATTTACGTAATATGTTTAGGGTACATAATAAATAACGTAATGATTAGAAGGAAAAGAGTAAATATTATGGAACAATTTTTTATTTGGATAATATATATATATATAACTGAATTATTAAATGCTCTTCAAATAATATGCTTATTGTTTAATAAAGTTTGGCATAAATTAAATCTAAAAGATTCTAAGACTTGAATTTATTCTATTACATAATTACGCCATATTATCCCTATGTCTAGAAAAGGTGCGAGGGATTAGCCTTCAACCCTTTTTATAATTAATATGTTAGGCAACCTGTGAAGGTGGACCGTTGTTTCCCGCTACTCACAAGAGTGAGTTGCGTGCGCTGGGGACATGCTAAATGTCCAGCATTTTATTACTCACAACTTTAGGATATTCACTCTGCGCGCTCCTCTATATTCTATTTTATTTTCTTTAACTGTTTATATTTATGTATTGAATCCCTATAGTTTGGAGCTTAGGGATTACAAGGTGACGAGTTCACACACGGTATTCAATATCTTGAGATAGTGTACCCGCATTTGCGTGGAGCGAGAGTTTGAAATAGCCTAGAATATATTCAGCTTTTGGCGATGGAAATGTTTGAACCCCTAACTCCGCTACCAGACACGGTTTCGACTTCAACCTCCCCCCGCTGATCCTGACAATCTACTAAATAATATTGCTGCTTGTAAGGTAAGGTGACAAGTTCACACACGTAATCTAAGCCACACGGTATTCTGGAGGAGAGTTGGAAAATAGCCTCAACTTGATAGGTCAGTGTTCGAACTCCAACCTATCTAGTTTTACAAAATTTGTCATCAGCTGTACGCCTATAAGGTGTCTAGTTCACACAAACAAAAGCATAAGCCATGCGGTATTCGGAAATAGCCTCAGTGTTCGAAGTCAAACCAATCATGAGCCCCGTATAGTAGGTATGAGGACGGAAAATGTACCCGCATTTTAACTAAGTGTGCGGAAAAAACACCTTCGGTCTACGTTTGCGGGAGACTGACACCTAGAATGGTCATGTACCAGAAAAGGGAATCAAACCCACGACCTCCCTGGCATTAGCAGTGACGCCTTAGACTACGCTACCAGTGATGCAGGTGAAAAACAAACGCATACCGAGTAAGTTTGTTGATAGATACTGACCACAGGTAAAGTAGCTATATGCTCTTCATACTATAGTTTTGGTCTTTCTACCAAACAAATTAAATATTTAAGGTAAGGTTTCAAGTTCACACACGTAAGTGTACCCGCAGGGAGAATATGGAAAACCTTCCGGCGCTGTTGAAGGAATCTATGGAGTGGAGTTGTTTAGCAAAATTATTAAAACTTATAATACTAGGCTAAGTGAGCCGCAGGGAGAGTGTAACGTTCACCCAGCCGTGATTTGAACCACGGATAGTGTGTTTGCGTGTTGCACCCTCTCTGGGTCCTAATATTACCCGGCCATAAAAAGTAATAAAATGGAGAGGATGAACTGAACATACATGATAAATGGAAATTATAAAAAATATTTAGATTCAACAAAATGAGCAGTTTATTCAATTAAATGACAATAGCGCAGATAACAAAAAATGGTCTAATTATATCATTATGAGTACAGTTTGAAATTATGCTCGAAGCAAACAACTTTATATCATTAAAGTTGCGCAAGTGTTTTAACAAAAGGAACATGAAATCCATCATAATATTGATAGTCCAGTCTATAAGAGACAATACCATAGCGTATATTTTTAAATGCGATACAAAATTATAAGGGCCTAATGGGCGCCTTGATATGGTTCCAAAGGTTTCGTAATTCACAGAAAACGATATCATAAATATAAGGTAATTTAAATTTGACGACTACACAACAGAGTTTACACAACGTGAGGATTTGACTACCAGACCTAAGCAAACTCCCACGGGACATCAGATCTGACTTAGAATATGGAACAAACAGTTCCATCAATTAACAAAACTTTAGCTGTTCAAACAGAACTTACGTTACAAAAGATTAAAGTCATCCTAATTCAAATTCCGGGTAAAAAGTTACTTCACGTTACGTTAATTCAAACCATAATTTTAAATATGAAAAGTTACTTCGATAAAAAAAAGGAATACTCTACAATTCCAAACAATAATATTAACATGTCAATTTTCTAATCAGCACATAACTGAGGATATTTAGAGAATAAATATATGCAAAAGTCCAGCGCCCGAGCGGCGACTATCTAAGATAGAATATTTGGACATAGTTTGACGATCAAAATATTAATACGTTAGATTTTGAAACTGAATATTATATGCAAAAAGTTTAAAGTTGATAAAGAAGTTAGAGTTCATAACTCCACCCGTCTAAGCGACGATTTTGATACATTTTACAAGTTTTCTCCAGCCATTGTCTAGGTCCATGACAATGGTCTGTCGTCGATCGTTGATCGTAGGATAGTCGATTATGGCATGCTTGCACAGCCATTATATAGGATTTCGTTGATCTGTAAGGGAGGTGGGAGTACAACAAACACACGCATGATGACGTCAACGATGCCTTGAAACAGTCACGTAGACCATTGTTGATTCCGCTTTCTCCATCGGAATATCCGTGAATATCTCCAATCACTCGATGTTTTGAAGGAGGTTCCTCTAGTCTCCGTCAGAGGTCGGATACATAATTGTCCTCTAGTTGATGTTGATAGTTCTCGGTCATTTCACGCTAGTACAGTCGGAGTGCCGGGACGCTTTGTTGACCCACTGGATCTCCCTTGACCCACTCGCCAGTCTAGGATTCCAGGTGCCAGCCAGCCTCGCAGGATTCTATTGTGAGCAGATTAATATTGTAAGTACATGAACAAATTAATACTTAGAATTGGATTGAGTAATGAAATATGTTGTGCAGCATCGTTTTTATTATGTCTTCTTAGCCTACAAGAACTACAACAGAGAAAATACTATTGTAGGGATCCTAATTGAGTTGAATTTATATTGGAGCGGGTAGTACGCTTTGTTTATATACTATCTCCGTCAGTATGGGGCAGGGTCCAGCTGTAACATTATACCACGTAATGTTACATGCGGTCACAAGTCAAACAGTGAAGGTGACACCATTCGTCCTGATTCTTGATGCCCAAGATCAATCGTTAGTGAGCCTTAGGTTCTAACTCAAACAGTTGAAACCAGGGAATATATCACGCCAAGGGGGATGAACGAGGGATGGTTTGCGAACCACAGGTATAAGAAAGCACTCTCGATTCGAATCCTGGTCCACTAGTTGCCAAACACTTTAGTCAGTTAGGGAACATTGTTATTAGGAGATAAAGCAAACCCCTCCGGGGTTATCTAACATGTTACAAATAGTTTGTCTCATACTTATTTAACCAGAGCTTCTCAAACAGTTCACAATGTTTACATGTCTCCTAGCATGTTCCCTGGTTTGTTTCCATGATGATGTTCGAATCTCAGTTGGGGTGGTTTTACACACTCCCTGAGGGGTCACCTCCTAATTAGTAATTAAGTAGTTCTAGGTTTGACTCTATGCCAGGTATTTAGGGTGTTTTCCACTCTCTCTATGAAAAATGAGGGTTCACTTCCTCTAAATCCGTTTCGCTTAGTTAGTACTCAAGTAGTTCGAGTTTCGAATCACGTCGGGTAAACTAGAGGTTTGTTTTCCTCTAAATTAAAGCTTCCCAGGTACGTTAGCGTTCTATAATGGGCATTTTCATATTAGAGTGTATGTAACAGATGGTAAAGGGTGTCAAGTCTTGAGATATGCTGGTTTGCCGGTAACCGGAAAGGTTGAGTTTAGAATCTCGTCCAAGTGCTTTGTTGTGGCAGGGTGTCCCATCCCGTCTTCTCTTCTCACTGATGTGGGCTCACTTCCTCCAAACAACCCTCCTCATCCCATTAAACAGATATAAATGTTACTAGATATACTAAAAGTCCCAGGTTCGATTACCGCAGTGGACAATGTTTTGTAACCTCCCAAGGTGAGAAAGAGAACAACCGGTAAAATTATTGTTTACATTCCTTGAAAGCAGGCGAGTAGTCAATAACCTATCGATAGAGTAATAGCTTACATTTACCAATCTAATATCGTTATTGCTCACAGTATCCTTCACCGGCCATTTCCAGGAAATATAGAATCTGTTATAGTGCCCCTGCAGCATTACAAACCCTAATGTTTGATAAACACTCTTCTCTAGATATTTATGATCCTGTTCAGGGTTTGAACCCTGCGGCCGTTGAGCGAGCTTTAAAACACTTGGACAGGGGTCCCGTGGCACACGTCGTTGGGCCCCATTATAGACCGTTTTGAGCGATCAACATTAACGTATCTAGAATATATTTAAGTTGT
This sequence comes from Timema cristinae, assembly GCA_039000515.1. NCBI lineage: Eukaryota > Metazoa > Arthropoda > Insecta > Phasmatodea > Timematidae > Timema > Timema cristinae. The sequence goes on from JBCFYV010000350.1 coordinate 68,783, forward strand.
TTGGTAGGAGATGAACAGTTTTAGAATATTGACACATGTATATTGTGCTTAGCCCCCAGAATCTCGATGTTGACCGTGCGACACAACTATAGCAGGAAGACCAGTTGGCAACAAGAGTTAAACACTACGCCAAAGATTATAAACTCTGTTACCTACTACACTGTTCAGCGTGAGTTAAGATATCAGGCGTTTAGGTGAGAGAATCTAGGTTTGACTCTGGACCACAGAAAGAACACACGAGTCCTTTACCGTGGTAGATGGCGGGGGGTTCGAATCCCTTGACGTATTAAGTCGACAAAGGCCGCTGATGATGTCCCCCAGGCATGTTGCGACATGTTGATTGCTAATTGATGATTGATTATTTTTTAAGAAATCCCTAGAATATGTTCAGCCTTTGGCGGTGGAAATGTTTGAACCCTGACCTCCGCAAACCCTTAGAGCAATATTCATAATACCAGGAAGGTGTTTAGTATATTAATGTTACACAATACAAAAGAAGTGGAGTTAGATTATACTAATGCTTGTTATAATAATACTTTCTACGTATGTCAGACATTATTGTGACGTGACAAATAACCATAGTCACACGCTCCTCTCAGAACTGTTGATTGCACCATTTGTTCACACTGTATTCTCGAGGGAGAGGTGGAAAATAGCCTCAGCTTGATAGGCCAGTGTTCGAACTCCAATCTATCTAGTTTTTAAAATTTGTCATCAGATATCTATCTATAGGACTATAAGGTGTCTAGTTCACCTAAACACATGCCTGATAAGTCACAATAACTTGTGATAGGGTACCCACATCTGCAAGGAGGGAGAGTTGGTTTTCAACAATCATTAAGGGCAGTGCCCTGCTTAGGTACTGTGAAACTTTCCGGAGATGTCAACATTGTTACCCATAATGTTTGAGACGGAGCAGGAGAGAGAGGGTGTAGACATTAAAACACAAACATAACAGTTTTTTACAATATTTATTTACAATAAAAAGTATATATTTACATAGTGGCCTCATGTACAATAAAATAAATATCTGACTAGAAAAAATGCAGATAGGTGGAGGATGGCACTGGCAGCTAAAAAAAATATCCCGGTTGCATAAAATATATCTTTGATAAAAACATAGCTTTATTTTAAACTAACTGCTCATACTTATTCTGCCTTGGAAATTGGTCAACAGTTGAAACCAGGGAATTTATCACGACAAGGGGTGAACCAGGGATCTTTGTCCAAGAGGCTCATTAAAAAAAAGAGCATATAGCAAGGCTACGACATAAAAGCACAATTACTTCTAAACTGTTCTTCATACCAAACAAATTAAATAATTAAACTAACAGATTGATAATTGGGAACTTTGAATTTAGAGGAAGTGAGCCCGCATTTGAGTGGAGGGAGAGTGGAAAAAAACATTTGAGAAAATACACATCAGTTCATCTGATAGAGACTCGAACAGCGATCTCCCCCGTCCTTGGCAGTATACTGATAGAGGTAGTATTGTAACATGTTATACGTATTGAGAGAGGGTATTGAAGTATTTTGGGATGTGGTTGTAGGGGAAGGGTTGAAAGGGGAGTGAATGTAGGGAAAGGGTTTAAGGGAGGGGTGTTTTGACCCAGGAGGGGGTTGAAGGGAAGAGGCGTTTTGAGCCGTAATGGAAGAGGGACGGGGTTGTAGGGGAAGGGTTGAAGGGAGGGGTCTTTATCCCGGGAGGTGGTTGTAGGGAAAGGGTTGAAGGGGAGGGGGTTGGGGAGAAAGTGTTTTGAGCCGTTAGCGGAAGTGGGACGGGGTTGGAGGGGATAGGTTGAAGGGGGAGGTGATTGTAGGGGAAGGTTGAAGGGAGAAAATGTTTTGAGCCGTTAGCGGAAGTAGTACGGCGTTGTAGGGGATAGGTTGAAGGGAGGGTTTTTTTGACCGGGTGGTGGTTGTAGGGAGAGTGTTTTGACCCGGGAGGTGGTTGAAGAGAAGGGGCGTTTTGACTCGTTAGCGGAAGAGGGAAAATTGTTTTGAAAAGTTATCGGAAGAGGGAATGGTGTCGACACATGTGTTAAAACCCGTTAGAGGAAGAGGGAAAAGTGTTTTGACACGTTAAAGAAGAGGGAAAAGTGATTTAACCCGTTAGCAGAGGGGGAAAAGTGTTTTGAGCCGTTAGAGGAAGAGGGAAAAGTGTTTTGACACGTTAGCGGAAGAGGGAATGGTGACGTCACGAGTGTTTAAGCCCGTTAGCGGAAGAGTGAAATAGCAAATCAACACTGCTTAGTGGAGGGGGCTGGAAGTCTACGCTAGAAACCCTCTCAATCATCGATGATCGACAATTAATCATCAATAATCAATCAACATGTCTTGAGGCTCAGTTTGGGGGGAAAGGATGTGAGTGTTTAGGGGAATCGGGGGTTCAACATTTCGGGGGTGTGGAGCGGACAGAGATTGAACCGGTGGTTACGCCCGGGACGGGGTGGGGAAAGAAACCTTCCTGAGCGTCAAACCGCCACGTGCACTGATAAAACACCACCTCATTATCATACGTCCTATAATCCCTTCCTACAGAAAATGGTCTATATTTTTTCATACTCTAATAGTATCCTTCCTAATGAAAAACGGTCTATATGTTCACGATGTTTACAACGCCGGGAAGCGAGGGGGTTCCCTTGGTCGTCACTTGTTATTGGGGAACAAGGATGTTTACAGCAACTCATCACAATACGAGCTCGATACGGTGTGATATCAGCTACCCTCTACTACTACCGTATTTCAATTTGTCAGTTAAGGACCTTCAATTTAGACACTTTGGGGAGTGAATCATGGTTCAACCGGAAGTTGGGGCTTTAGTTTGAATCCTGGTTGGGTTTGCTCTAGGTTATTTTCCCATGAAAGTGCTTTTTCCCTATATTTAAGCCAAAGCTAGTTCATTAATTTGTTACTAATTACCTGTTTATGTTCCATGATCAAGTTCGTTTACAACCTTTGTTGCAGATATATGAATATACAACTGTAGTGTGTATTTATGCTAACATTACTATAGAATCATAAAAGTTGTCTATTGGTCAGCGCTCTTGCAGATCCAGAGGTTTCAGGATCCATCCCCTGCAACAATTCCAGATTTTTCTGAGAAGCAGTAGGTCTGGAACAATATCCACTAAGCCATGTAATTTGGCTTATTGCTTCATTGTATGGTGTTATACACTCCCATAATCATTTTTGAAAACAGCTAAACTTTATTATTGATTTAAAATATCAATAACATATTATAAAATATGCATGCAACGTAGCTAAATTTATTTATAATTAAATGATTATTTAAAAGAATCACAAATTCCCCTAGTCTGCTACCAGCATAATTGGCCACGTGGCTTAAGGCGGCAAGACAAGATAAACTGGGTTGATGACGTAGAAAAGGCTAGGTTGAATCTCGAATTTGTGCAATGGATATGAATATCCATATGTCATTCACTCTAGCAGGTTTTCGCCTCCCTCACACTAATGAGGGCGAACGTTTTTAAAATTTATTTTTCCTAACTTTAGCCATTAGAAAAAAAAGTTATTTCATTAGGTTACCCTTGCGAATACAGTCTTACCTTAGTATGATGACATGATTGATCTTGCCTCGCCAGATGATGTAATTTATTGGTTTAGTACGGCATCTTCAGTCTTTTGATGTGAATTCTGTGGACTCTTCCGGGGCCATACTCCATAAACGTCCCTCTGTGTTTCTCGACCGGGCTTGGGACCGGCTTTGGCCACATTACCGGCGTTTCATGACGTATCACCAATTGATTCAACAAGAAACTATAGAGGTTGGTAGAGAGTTTGTGGTATGCAGGATATAGTACAGAGCTATTCAGATTTACTAACTATTTATTTACTCCTATATCACAACATACCACATATTAGCTTTAATTAATTTTTTTTGTACCACGTCTTACTACCCGTTCGAGCAATATGCTTAAGTATTTTTAGGATAAAGGGCTAAGAATATGGAAGATTGAATTAGGATGAATTGAATCTGCATTTTCGTGGAGGGAGAGTGGAATACCATTTAGGAAAAAAACTCAATTCACCCGACCGAGATTCGAACCTTGATATCCCCGTCCTCAACAGTCTAACTCAACACAAAACTAGCACGTCAGCTAATAACTCCATTTGGATACAAACATGAACATAAAACAAACACAACATGTCAAGTTATAATCAGAAACATACCAACATAACCCCACACCAGAAATAAACATATTTATCTAAATACATGCAAAAACATAGAGTTAAGCCATGGTCCATGATATTCAGAGCCGTCTTAAGGTCGATTGAGAGGCAAAGGGCCTCACCTTAAAGGGGGCCTCATAGGAGAGGCAAAATTAAAGTTTAACTCACAAATAAAAAATATTAATGAAATATTAGACAACTAGAAAGAAAGTATTTTTTAAGTTCAGAGATACAGAACGTTTTAATGAAATTGAACCAATATAAATATTCAGTAGTAGAGGATTGCACGAGGTGGATGTGAATACCACCATGGATCTCATGCACTCCACCACAGACGTGCATATTATCAGATAAAATAACGCAGGGTGGACCGTGGGATACACCACCACCCATGCAAAATACCCATTTTTAAACCTCATATTATTAGATAAAATATCGCAGGGTGGACGGTGGTATACTCCACCACCCACAAACAAAACCACCCTATTTTATAACCCATATTTTTTGTCTAGATCTTACTTCTTGTTTACAGACACATTGACACAACTAGGGCCTCCTAGAGGTTTCAAGGGTGGTGGGGTAATGTAATCTTGGGGCTCCCCCAATAACACACCAAAATTAGCTCAATTAAGTATTTAAATACTATGTAAATAACAATAACTATACGCATGAATAATTATAAAGTTTTGTTCAATTGTTAAGCTAGATTATTTTTATCTTTTCAGTGCTCACGCACCTTTAAATTTTCTTTTGCAGCTGTTATTGTGAAAGACTTGTTTTTGTATTAGGACCCAGATAAATGTATGGGTGGCTGGGGGCCCCAAAAAATGGATCTATGTGGTAAGCTGCGCCATATGTTCCCATCACCCATTTGGGTATTTTATTCCCTACTGGTGAATTAAATTTAATAATGAAACATAATTTTGATAGTAGTGCAAGTAAAAAAGTCGAGAACAAATAATAGTTTATACTTTCTCATATAATCTATAATTTTGCAAATATTCAAAAATCTATTAATAGGAAAGTAATTTACTCTTAAAATAAAATGTACTCATAAAAAAACATATTATTTTGATAATTATATGAAAAACTCTTTATATATCATTTTTGAGCAACACTTTAGAAGAAATTTATAAATAATAAAATAAAATTGGTAAAAAGTCTCATATGCTGCATTATTAGACATTATCCCGATAGGTTTAACCTTTCCTTGTCTTGGGAAAGCCGTTGTAAAATCTGATCCAATAAATCGGTGGAGCCAGGTAAAGCAGTAGCCATACCATCACCAAGTTCTTCTGCAACATTTGTAATGTATATAAACCGTGTTTACTTCTTGATGATGAAACTTTGGTTCGGGAATTTGTCTGCAGATCATGACATTGTTTAGTGAACTATATTGATAGAATGTGTCTTCAGTACCAGTATGTAGTAATCCTTCACCCAGAGGACATACATATTTATCCTTTTCCCACTCATTGCAAATGAAAGCAAAGAGGGAGGACTTACTTAAATGAACTTATCCTCAAGGACGCTTGAGGTTTGTTTGGAGTTTTATGTTCTGATCCCAACAAGTTTATGTCACCCGAGAATGATGTTCCACAACGATGGTCATGTTCAGTATCCTTTATGCTTGGAGTCTCGTACACAACGCAACATGCTAACACGCATGTAACATGCTAAGATTTAATACATGAAATATGTAATTTTAAAGCCAAAAGGAAACCCTTCAAACTAGTTTCTATTTAATACCCAAATTATTTCCAAATGAAGAATATTATTTAAACATGATAGTCGGTAAAGCTTAAAAATGCAATTTTTCTTTAAAATAAGAAAATTTTCAACCCAAAAGCTAATTAAGAAAAAAATATGAAATTATTTATAATTGGAGGAATAACAACTATGGAAAATTTCATTACAATATTTAAGTCTACCGGTATTTTCATAGTATCAATTGTCATGGAAGTGCCCTTTAGTTTAAAAAATACAAATATAAAAAAATAACTATACTAAGGGTAAGAAATCAATAATTTAAATTTTAAAGTTAAATGATAAAATTTATTTTCAAGTCAAAGAAACCAAAAGGAAAATACCGTAAGCAAAAGATTAAGACTCTAAATAATTGGCTGAAAGAGCTGCTGAAAATGAATTTAAAAAATACATTAACAAAGATAAGTTTACTAACAAAAACAATTTAATTTATTCCTGGATGTTTGAAGTCTAGTGGGACTTTATACCAAATCTCTTCGAAAGGGTGAATTAGGATCGAACTAATAAAAGTTTTTTAAATACTGGGTATTTTATGACTACCTTCCTGGATGATAGCCAAGCGGGCTATCCCCACACACTGCACTGCCACCTGAATTATCTGTCAACACACAGGAGAGTGATTGTCTGTTCTTGCGCACAACACCAATAAATGTTTAAGCCCGTAGGCCGCAGGCCGCAGGCCCTCCTCCATACCCCTAGCGCATCAAGCCTACTGCTTTTAGCTGCTAGTCCTGCTTGTCTTCATCTTGAATAAGGGACTTCTAACCTTTACTCATAATTTTAAGGTACAAATGCTCTTAGCCCCTAAAAATTTGTCCCCTTCATCCATAATCATTATTAGGTCTTATTTCATTCTATCATTTAAACTATTCTCTTTTATCACGTTATGATTTCCAATCTCCATTTTTTCTTCACCCTCATTAAATATTTTAAATTTCATCCACCCTATCAGATAATCACCATTACAAGGCAATCTCTTTTCACTTTATCTCTCAATAAGTAGTCAAATTCTTCTAGTCTTCTGTTTCTCCATCTGCTGTATCACACCCTTCAAAGTTTTTTTTTTCTTTATCTCTTCTTTTCCAAATCCTTGTAGATGTCTTCAAAAACGCTTTGAAAATATCAAGTGAGTTCACCATACTTTTCCTTCTCCACACCAGACCACGATCACGTATTTCCCTCACTAACACGATCCGTAGCACTTCGTAATTCTCACTTTCATACATGATGTGGCAAACGGTTCTGCAACAACATTGTCCACAGTTTTGTTCCTAACACAGATTAAACCCATATAACTTTCCAGAAAAATGTCCATGGCCATTCTTTAGGTGTGTAGCGTAATGATTGCTAGTCATTTAATACTTTTATACTCTAGTTTAAAAATATGGGAAATACTCAAAAGATTCTCTTCTTTTGAGGTTACTCAGGCTCTCATATTAGCATTGTGTTAAAATTTCTCATTAGCACCTATCAATTAATCAGTTCTTATTAAAATTCCCTTCTGTATCCAAATGTCAACCGGGATGACACCTCCCAGTACCACAACAGCATCATGTAATAACGTCCTGTATGCTGATGTCACCACAATATGTGCCTTCCTCTGCTCACTTATATATATATATATATATATATATAAGTAGGCTACTAATTATTGTATTGTTCTAGGAATGGTATAGGTAAAATGTAGAGTGAATGTACAAGCATTTTTGGAAGGGAAAAGATAGCAACGATTTTGAAAAAACGAACCTCAATACACTCAGCGGGATTAAAAACTTCGAATTTCTAATCACCGGCAAAGAAGACTTATGTTCTTGACCATATGCTCATTGGAGCGGGTAATATCAATAATACTGTCAATGCTGATTGTACTAACAATATTGTATTCGCAAATGTATACTTCTGAGATAAAAATGTTTTTATAATAGTTTTGTTTACAAATCATTTTATTTTTAACATATACATCTTTAATTGAATAAATTGAATAATGAGACAATGGCATGGGAAACAAACCCAAGCCGAGGTGGGATTTTGAATATATTTGACAACAAAAGAGATCAGGCTCATTTGAATAGTTATGATCGCTCTTTCCCCAAACTTTGCCTTTCATATATAGGTATTTGATTATTTTATGGTGTTCACTTCTATATTTAATCTTTACTTTCTCATGGAAAGAGAAAATATTGTAAAAGTTTAAAAATTCGACCTTGCCATTATGTTGAATATTTCATTTTATTTACCTCTGAACCCAAAAATGTTTATCTGTATAAATCTGTCTGTACCTCACTGTGTCTGTCTTTAATTGGTGCCACAACCAAAATGGTTTGACGAATTTTGATCAAACTTGATATCTAAGCGTTAAATGGTATTACCTTCGACCATCTATTATATTTTAGCTCTAGTCTTTAATGTTAGGGTTGTTTGTTAAATACTGTTCTTAAAATTGGGAAAATTTTTGTTCAAACAAATTGCTTTAAAATTATATCCAGGCGTTAAATGGTATTAGCCTCAACCATATATTATATTTTAGCTCTAGCCTTAAAAGTTAAGGTTGTTTAATAAATATTTTCTTAAAATTTGGAAATTTTTTGCTCAAACAAATTGCTTTAAAGTAATGTCTGCAGTGTCTTTCACATGACAAATAATACTGTATTCCTATTTTTAAGGAGAACATTTGTTAAGGATAGTTTACTACGACATATTTAAAAAAGGGAATGTTCCCCCCAATTTGCTATGATTTTGTTTAAAATGTATATCACAGGAGTGTTTAAGAAGTTGTAGACGAGTTAGTTTATCAAACAGCCGCTATTTTGCATCTAAGTCAAGTGTCCGATGTAGATTTAGTGCTAGTCAAATGGAGATGAATATTGGAAAGAAATATCGGGGTTCTTGTACAGGCAGGAAATAAATATATTAGTAATATATAAATAGAATAAAATAGTAGTGCACAAAGTTCATTAGTAGAGACATGGAGAACAAATGAGAATTTAGTTAAGCACTTAAATCCGCGTAATTCTTATCCGTCAGGGGATGCAACATAGAGAAATGAATCGTAATACTCCGCCATCTTCATGAATACATGAATTAGGACGGAATATTGTTTACAGTAATTACTGTATATCAGTAAAATGTAGCTTGGAGGTTCAAACTTCACTTCCAAATTTAAATTGCACGCGCGCTTTTCAGCAACGACACTTACGACATTGAGCTTCAATGTCTGATCACTGAAACTTGAGATTAAGCAAACCCCTATATATTAGATTTATTTATCTATGAACATGATTAACAGTTTATTATTTGATGAACCTTTTAAGATTAAATTCATGACATATGTCGTCCTTATAGTGACCTACAATTAAAGTAAACAAACATGAACGTTTTGATGCTAATAATTGAACTCCATAAAAGAATGATTTCAATTTAGTGAAAATTTCATTTTTCATAAATATATCCTTCTATTAGTAAATAAAATATCTATGTTTAGTCCAAAATAACTTTAAAAACCATACAAATAAATAAAATGGTTGATTCATTTCCAAGAAAAATATAACTTCATTGTAATTCGTTACGTTGGAAATGTAAGACAAGTGATTAATTAAAAGTTAAAAATGTATGGAATTACAAAATGTTTAAGCTCCACAGTAAAACGTTTAAGGTACGTAAGAAATCCCCCCTAAGTGTAAACCTCACCTAGTTGGTAGCATAGGTTTGTGGAAACTCTATATGAGGTGATATTTGTTCAACAAGTAAGACTAAGGTCCTCGCACACCGACATAGTATCGTATACGTACGGTATCGTACAAGTATCGTATGTTTTTAACACTTGTCATATTTTGCTATAGAGCTGAATACACAGACATTAGTCGTAATACTATGGTGGTAGCATAGTATCGTAGCACTATAGTAGTAGTATAGTAACGTAGCACTATGGTAGTAGCATAGTATCTTGACGTACGGTGCGTGGTATTCAATTCTGCTTTGAATGTGGAAAGACACGTACGCTACTGTCATGGTGGCCGTTGCCTACCACCCACTTCACCCAATCAAACACTACCTCCTTTCTTCCACCTAAGTCTACACACTTGGGTGAGGTGGTATTGTTTTTTTTATTCGAGTTGCAAGTTGCATATATCAGTGGTGAGAACAATGGGATGAAGTAGAAAACTCATAACCATTTTCACACTTTCCCTTTGCAGTTTGGGACCCTTTAATAATGTATCTTTCAGTGATTTACCGATGATGATGATGATGATGATGAAGAAGCGTCAAATACCACTCTCAATTTGGTGGTTGAACTTGTTTCCTTGGATACCAGATCATCTGGGATATGGTATTTAATGTTCTGGATCATTGATGGTTCAATGTGCTGCATGTGACAGAGTTCTTCATATTTCCTTTGAAAGTTCACAACTGTTCCTTCACTTGTGGGTAACGAGCTAAGCAGCGTTCCAGCTAAGTGAGTCTCTGAACTGCTTGTTGACGTGACCCTCCCAACTCTGGTTGTGCATCCTTGAAAGGTAGCCGAACAATGTATCTACCCTCATTGTCACATTGTGTGCCTCACATATAGCTTCATCAAGGTCAATGTGGCTAGTCACGGGTAATTCTTCCTCCTCCCAAAAGCGTCGCAAAAGACTGTCAATTGATGGTTCAGTAGTAACAAAAAACGCGAGACACTAGAAGCTATAATTGGTTGAGGTCCTACTCGCAAATATAGATATATTCAAAGATGCTATGCAATCCCGAGAGAAAATTAGATGAAGTTGAATACCGCCCACCATCAAAGATCTCGAGATATACATCTGCACCTAAGAGAATGTCAATCGGCCCTGGTACATGAAAATGAGGGTCAGACAACTAAAGATGAGTAAACATCTGAATCGTATCTTTAGAAAGCATGGTTGATGGCATTCGCGATGTGATTTTACTTAGAATCATGGCCTCGGTGACTAACTGAGGTCCATAAACACCACATGGTTCCACCTAACATATCACAACTACCTTGTTGGTTTGCACAGTTTACTGAGAGATCCCTCTAATATGGAAATTTCAAATTGAGACGTGGTAGGTACAGCCGGTGAGCACAGTCTTTAGTAATAAATGATGATTGTGACGCACAATCTATCAACACTATAACCTTCTGATAAGCACCATGCCCCTCTTTACTTGGGCTACAATGGATCCTCAAAATAAAACTGTAGTAAGGTACACAGAAATGGAGGTAAATGAGTTGGTGTGTTCACCACGTTTAACAGTGGTTCATGACCTGGTGAATAAGCATGATGGGTAGCATCCCCTTGCATATCTACTGTATCTATGGGTTTGATCATTGTAAGAGCTGGTAAAACGTTGGTTTGAGATAGACGATACTCTACCACAAGTGTTAAAGGTGCTTTGACTACCTGACTCTATGTTCAACAAGGGTCCTCCATAATCCACTCCAACTTGGAAAAATAGTCTTGATTGCTGCACACGCATCACTTGGAGGTCCCCTCTGAATGGTTGGAGAGCAGGTGAATTAAATCGAAAACATCTCATACACTTGAAGACCCGGGCTTTTATAACAGTGCGTGCTGAAAGAATCCAATACTGGCCTTGAATGAGTAAATGGGTTTTTAGAAGTCCAGCATGAAAATCAGATATATGTTAATGATCAACAATGATATCGGTGATGTGACTATTTTTCGGCAACAGAAGAGGATGTTTTGTGTCATACCGTAGTGAAGAGTGTCGCAAGCGACCTCCTACCCTCAGTAGTCCCTGCTGGTCGAGAAATGGGTTTAGTCCCCTCACGTGGGGTGAAAATTCCTGGTCCTTCTTTATTTCTTCAAGTTTCGACTCAAACGCCTGTTGTTGAACTTGTTTGATACATAACATGTGGGCCGTAATGACCTCCCTGGACAAATAATGAACCTTTACAACGATCATGATTCTTTGCTTTGGAGTTTTGAATAAACTTTTCTAAACATCCGATTTCTTGTTCGTTGCAGCTTTACCCATTATGAGACGTGTGTGAACATGTATTCACTTCTGCTAATAGACTGGTAACCTTTATAATCTTTAATTCAGGTGCCTATACCTGGCAAGTCACCACAGGGAGCTTGGGTTAACTACGAATATGTTTTTTCAGCCAATCTGGTCCTGTACACCAGATGTGGAAATTTGTCAATTATCAGGATGTAGCCTCTGGATGCACAATCAGCCGGATTTGAATTAGTTGGGACATGTCTCCAATGGTGTGCTGGTACTGCTGTTTGAATTTGGGCGACTGTGTTGGCAACGAATGTTTTCAAAAGATGTGGTGACGTTTGAATCCATGCCAAAACGATGGTGGAATCTGACCAAGTATAGACAGTTGACACCAGCAATCGTTGTTCAATGTTCTGCTGCACCCACTCGATAAGTGTGGCTAGGAGCTGAGCCCCACAAAGCTCAAGTCTAGGAAGAGATAAACTCTTAACCGGAGCTACTCTTGATTTGGCGATAAGGCTATTGACTTGAATTTCTCCATTACACGTAGTAATTCAAAGATAGACAACAGCTGCATATCTTTTGATAGATGAATCACAAAATCCATGAAGCTAACTATTAATAGCATCACTGGTTGATATGATTCTGTTGAACTCGGCATGTGTAAGAAGTTTAAAGTGTGAGCAAAACCTTTGCCACCCTTGTTCGAGCTCTCGTAGAAGTAGTTTATCCCAATCAAGTTTTAGGGTCCACAAAGTATGTATAAACGCCTTAGCCCAGAATACCACTGGAGATAAACACACCATAGTATAAAATATCTTAGCAATATTTGAGACAACTGCCCTCTTCGTTACTGTAACCTTAGAGAAATGTACATAATAAGATAATGAATCTGATGTGGGGTCTCATTCCGACCCTAATATCTTAATTATTTGATCTGCATCTTCCTCAAACATGAGGGGAACTTCACGTTGTTCATTTGGTATCCTCTTTAATAATTCAGGGTGGTTGCTAGGTCATTTTCTGATTTGGAAGTCTTCTAGGCTTAGCAATTCACTCAACTCGTTTTTTAAACTAAAGTAGATTCCACTGAATCAGCACCAGTGACAATATCATCAATAAAAACGTCCAAAGGACCTGGGCAGCATGAGGGTAATCAAATTTTTCATATTAAGAGAGCAGACGCAGGGATCGCATACTAAGTAAGGAGCTGAAGATGCACCATCATTCACAGTATTCAATTCATATTCTTGAATCTGTTGATCAGGGGATTCGCGCCACAGTATTACCTGGTAATTTCGGTCATCCGGGATGACAAGTATTTGTCAATTCATTTTCATATATAAGTGGTTATCATAATGGGATGAAATAGAAAATTCATAACCATTTCCACACTTTTCCTTTGCAGTATGGGATCCTTCTGTAATTTATTATTCAGTGATTTACCCGATGATGTTGCTGCAGAAGCGTTAAATACCACTCTCAGTTTGGTGTTTGAACTAGGTTCATGTAATAGGCAATGATGTGGGATATAGTATTTAATGTCCTGGATCATTGAGGGTTCAATGTGCTGCATGTAACCGAGTTCTTAATATCCACTTAGAATGTTCACATTCTGTTCCTTCACTTGGGGGTAACGAATAAGCGGCGATCTAGCTGAGTGAGTCTCTGGACTGCTTGTTTACGTGACTCTCCCAACTCTGGTTGTTCATCCTTGAAAGGTAGCCGAACAATGTATCTACCCTTATTGTCACGAGTGTATGTTGTCACATTGTGGTCCTCACATATAGCTTCATCAGGGTCAATGTGGTTAGTCATGGGTAATTCTTCCATCTCCCAAAAGCATCGCAAAATACTGTCAAGTGATGGTTCAGTAGCAACAAAAAACTACGAGACTCTAGACGTTATAAGTGGTTGAGGTCCTACTCACCTAAGTATGGTCCAGCAAAAGATGCTATGAAATCCCTAAGGACAATTAGAGGAAGTTGGATACCACCCACCATCAAAGATCTCGGGATACACATCTGCACCTAAGAGAATGTCAATCGGCCATGGTACATGAAAATGAGGGTCATCCAACTAAAGATGAGCAAACTTCGAACCGTATCTTTAGAAAGGATGGTTGATGGCATTCACGATATGATTTTACTTAGAATGATGCCCTCGGTGACTAACTGACAAACACCACAATGTTTCAACTCACATATCAAAACCCTCTTGTAGGTTTGCACAGTTGACTGAGAGATTCCTCTAATAGGATTTTTCAAATTAAGACGTGATAGTCACAGCCGGTGATTACAGTCTTTAGTAATAAATATGATTGTGACGCACACATTAACACTCTAACCTTCTGATAAGCACCATGCCCATCCTTAACTTGCGCTAAAACGGTTCCCAAAAGACTGTAGTAAGGCTCACAGAACTGGTAGTAAGTGAGTTGATGTGTTAACCCGTGTAGCAGTGTCTTCATGGCCTGGTGAATGAGCCTGATGTGTAGCAACCCCTTGCATATACCTACTGTCTTGATGTGTTTGATCTTTGTGAGAGCTGGTAAAACGTTGGTTTGAACTAGACGATCCTTGAACGCAAGTTTTAGTAGTGCCATGACTACCTGACTCTCTGTTCATCAATGTGTGATGATTTTGATTGCAGTGCAGACATCTGAACTTGAGGAGCACTCCCTTACTTGGTGCGACTCCCTTAAGCAATTAAAACACAAATTATTTGAATTTACCCAATCCCGGCGTTGTATCGGTGTCTTGCTCGTTAACACTGGACACTTAAAAATACTATAGATAGCTTGACACACAGTACAGTGACCTTGATTTAAGTTAGCATAAAATGATATTGTCACTCCAACAGGTGACATCAGTGATCCTTCAATCCTCATGTTTGTTGTTATATGTCTAATATTCGTGCTAGTTAACAGTGTTAGACCTTGATTTGCAGATGACAGTGCTTTTTTGATTTTTAAGAATTTAAAAGTGATATCTTGTTAATTTTTTAGCCGCGTGTGCAAGTTCAAACTCAGTGTGTTCTTTATCTAACTTTTTCGTGTCAAATTTTAAAAGATAAAAAACCTCACAAAATGGAACTTTAAATTATTTTGTGCAAACCCCAAGTTCTCCCTTTAATGTGTCCATTTCAGCCTAAAGTTCTGTTGCAACCTTGAATTAAACATGGGGAAAAGCATTGTCTTCTAAATGTTAGTAGTTTGACCTCACTTTTAGGGAAGTTCTTTTTGAGTGCCCCAACTAATGATTTTAAAAAACTTTGCAGCTCCCAGTAACGTCATCAAAAAAATATTGAAACCCTTTTCCCCGGGTGTTAAGGTTTTGTTTGTATAAAAGGAGAGACGTCAAATATGAAAAGTGGGCCAGTCAGTTTTATACCCCCTAAATGTGCGCGTTGCAACTTAGGGAATCCCGCCGACAATGCCCTTTTCTTTATTCAATTATTGTTTTTCCCGACGTGGATGAAAGGTTGTAAACCTGCATAAATTTTTTCCCCCTTTAA